>JAAWXA010000008.1:3526711-3596426 GCA_038090715.1 Florisuga fusca | reverse complement strand
TTTGCTACTAATCCCTGGAATAACCTGCTAGCTGTATGTCTCCATTTTATGACCTGGCTACCTTTCCCTGCTTTTTTTGCTTCCCATGGCTTCACAGCATTACTGCCACAGGAGAGTATTTTCACTTGACTATGATTTATTTTTCTCTTGATAGCTACTTGTGAGCAACTTCAGAACTAAAATGCTTTGCATGCTAACAATTCACAGTAGCTGAGAGGCAGTTCTGCTGTCATCCACAGCCACTCCAGTGTTTCCTTTGTACCCATTCAATCCTTCCCCTCAGAGGGAACGTCTCATTGCTCTGTAAAGATACCCACCTGGTGCTATTAATAATATATTAGTGCTCATCAAGAACTATAAATGTGCAGGATGTGTTGCAAGTCTCCAGAAAGCAATGGGTTTGTCCACAGAAATAACCTAAAATAGGCAATAGTGCTGCAGACCACAGCACTGTATAGAAGATGAGCCTTTGCCATTGCCCATTTTACCCTGGGTTTTGTGCTTTGAAACTTCTACTGATACCATTGCACTTTATCAACAGATGATTCATGTTGTAGCTACATGTAGTTTTACTAGTTCATGGCTAAATTAACCTTTTGCTTTCAAAGCAACAAAGGCAATCATTATGAAGCATGGACTGTTTTCTCCAGAGTGAACAAACAGTCAGTCTGTAGGGAGCAATAGTGCAAGACTTGAGTAGTTCATACTGGGGCTGTCTTTGAAGTTGTTGGACAGTCTAAATGCTCTTTTACTAAGTTTAAGGACAGGCAGTTTTACTAAGTTTAAGGACAGACACCCTTTGCCACAGGGTGTGCATTTCCTAAAGCCAAAGCTGCCCTGACCAACACCATCCCTGAGTTAATATACTTGGAGGTCAGAATTTCTGCACCTTCCCTGTGCAGCTGTGGAGGGGAACTACAAAAGCCTCTTGAACTTCACTTCTCTAGCAATTTCTTCTTGGCAGAGTGAGAGAGATGAGTTGCTTAACTTTCTGAGGAGATGAATACAATTCTCAATGGGACTGAGTTATTTTTAGATGTTGTAGCATTGGGATTTCTTACCCTGGTGTGTTTGGTTGTGATGATGAACCTGCTCTGAACCTATTCCACATGCCTGTTTGAGTGCATGGTTGGACTCTCTTCTCCATCTCTCTGTTCCATCCCTGTTCCCCCAAGCTTGTGGTTCTGAGAGGAATTTGTTCTGAGCTTTCTCCCATTAGGTAAGGACCATCAAATCTGTCTCTCAAGAGCCCAAGGCACAGTTGTTCTACAGTTATGCTCTTGCTGGACTCCTCCTTAAATACTATGTTTACACAGGACTGATCTTTTCAGATTGTACCCAAGCTAATTTGTCTTACCAGACACTTTGTACTTTTTCACTAAGAACATAGTCTCATAATTTCTGGTAGTTTGGGTAATAAGCTTCCATCTTTTGTCTTAAAGTGTTTGTTCCAGAGTAAAATTCCTGCTGTTTTAAAAAATGTTCAGTGATGATTCTTATAGCTTAGATGCTTCTTTATTTTTAGGTATAGGAACTAAACAGCACTGTATCTTCTGTTGAAATAAGTATTTGAAATTACTACTTAGACAATAAAAAAATACATAGAGGTGGTTTTGGCTTTTAATGGTACAAGCTGCAGTAATTAGCACAGACAGGAGTTTCTCCTTTATAGAAGGAAAAGGAAATAAAACTTTCAATTAGAAGGTATTATTATAGGTAGAAGTTTACTTTTCATTAGTTCATCTTTTTTTATATCTGTATTCAGTATTTAAAAGTCTTTTCTTTGGCAAATGGAAGTCAAAAAGCTCTGCTCAGTTCTGGCACATGTGAATATTTCATGCTGCTCCCAGGTTGTCCATCTGTAAGCACTGGCCCTGTGTGAACTGCCAGCAAGCAGAGAGCAAATATTGCAAAGATTTTCAAGTCTTTTGAGAATGACCTTTAAGTGCAGTGTTTGAGTAAATTTTTATCCTTACATTTGTTCTTACCCTGCTTTTTTTTGTCTGTGTAGTCAACTCTGGATATCCTTATTCAACCTCAGATAGCATATTTATTTCATTAGGAAATAGATTTTACTCAATTAAACCAAGAACATGTTTCACTAATGGTAATGCAACGCCAATTTAAGATTGTATGTGCACACAAAAATGAATATTTGCAGCTCCTCTCTGTATGGGACTTGGAATGATTCACTGTAAGTGCTTCTGAACCTCTGCTGAATTGGGTCAGTTTTGTCTTATTTGTCCTTAAGGGGAGAAAAACATGGTATTTTGTGTTTGTAATTTGAGTAGCCTGAAAAGGTACTGGAATGAAGCCAGGACCTACCAGATCTGAATCCCTGTGGCAGAGTTTGTTACCTTTTATGCTGAGAGGTCAAAATATATGAAAGTGCCTTTGAAAGTGCTGTACATCCTCTGCTTGTATTCCAGCAATGGTCCCAAGAGAAGCCCAAGAGCATCTATTGATTACAGAGTTTTTTCAAAGGCACTTTTTCAATACCAGGACCAAGAAAAGTGCAGGGACATGGGTAGATTTTGAGTGGCACATACATTTCTTCCCTTTTAGCAGTACCTTTTCCCCCAGCATGCTATGGAGACCTATGTGGGGTTTTTTTCTTGCAGTACCAAGGTATCACACATCTTTTTTTCCACTTTATTTCGTATTTCAAGAGAGCATAGCAGCTTTCACCCCTGAGGAGCCTGCTGGCTGCCAAGCCTCAGAAATTGAAGGGCAGACTTAAATATAGCACTGCCTTCAGATGCAGAAAACAGGTTGCTTCTTCCTTTGTCCCCAGCAGCACCATCCCACAGAGCATCCCAGTTTCTCTGTGCTGCCTGTGGCTGGCTCTGGTGTGTGTGAGCAGTTTCCTACACAGGTATTTGGGAGAGGATGATCTGCATAGGCTGGAAACATCCTTCATCCAGCATCAGGTGTGGAGAGGCTTTCAGTAATACATCTCTGTCCAAATGTCAGTGGAAGAGAGGAGAAAGGCCATCCTGGTGTGTTTGGTGGAGATGTCATGGGTATGGGCCTGGGGAAGTGGAGATTTGCTGGGATTCTTTTTACACTTGACAACTGAGCAGGACATACTTTGTTGTTCATCAAAAGAAGCAGAGTGAGAATGAGTGCCAGGAGAGAGAACCCCTCTACCAGCATGTATGGAGAGGGGAATTTTGTGGTTTCAGTGAGGTGGGGATTGTGTGAAACTGAAGGTAAAGGGATCAGGAATAACTGAATAGAATTGGCAGAGGTGGGGGGAAGGGTGTGCCTGTTTAAAGGGAAGAAAATACATTTTGTTTCAAAAGGAGCTCTGAACGTATAGGAATATAAAGGCAAACATAAGACTTGAAAATTGTTTTAGAGATTCTGGCAGTGTATGTCTTGAACCTTCCCAAACTCAGGGTATGTTGTTCATAAGCAACATCTTTTCCAACAATCAACCTGGCATCCACTGATGAGAAACAGGTGATGGCCCTTTCCTTTAAATTCTGTAGAGCAGCCCAGATTGAAAGGGGCCTCAAAAGATCACTAGATGCCCAATCTTTTGTGGGAAAAAGAGCCTGTAGGAAATTCTGTATCACCCTGTCCAATTGTAAATAAACCTCATCATCTTCCTGAAGAGGTGAGAGAAATGTGAGATTTTTCAGACTAAAAGATTACAGATAAACTACTTTTTTGTGTGTGATAGCATCATTTTGAGCCTGAGAGCTGAACAAGTCAACAAAATTCAGCCTGGCTGAGTCACCTGGAGCAAATAAACCACTTTTGCTTTGTCAGGGTTCTGCATAGGAAAGAAGACCTTGTTTTTCTCCAGTTTGCTGATTGCTGTATTACAGGGTGCAGCTGTGGGCAACATCTGTCACCTGCCCCAAACACAGCATATAGAGGCTTGCCTTGCAAATGTGTTCCAAATTAGCTGTACTTCACTTCTATCCCAGCAAAACAGGGGTGATAGGAGAGAGGGCTGGCCCCAGCTGGCTGCCACTGTCACTAGACCTGTGCTAAAGTCTGCTGGTTCAGTTCACACCAAAAGAACCTTCACTTGAAGCAAATTCTACCAATTTATAACCAGCTTACAATATTCTTGGATATACAATTTTGCTGGTGTGTTCAGTTAAATCTGACAGCAGTGCACAGGGTGCAGTTGCTTTGTGCAGCTGTTTGGTAAAGGAGCAGGACAGATTTGACCAGCAAAATATTGCTTAATCCTATTGGATTAAGAACCTGTATATTTGTGTATGGATGTGCATGTATGTCTGCAAGGCCTGGAACTATTTTGACACAATTATTTAAAGTGCATATTATGCTTTGAGTAATTTAAAGGGCTACAGTGGAAAATGAAACACGGAGGTGGTGAAATATTCCTGTGATTTCCCCATGTGTACAGGGGTACACACCCCTTTGTATATCAGTATTCAGATGGACTCATGTTTCACTACTGGTAACACAGCTTTTGATGGTATCAAGAAGTAGAGAACTATGAGGAGAGGCTGAGGGCTTGTTTACCTGGAAAAAAAAGAGGCTAAGGGGTGAGACAAGGAAGCTTATGGCAATGGAGAGGGGAATGATGAACGTGGTGGTGGCAAACTTTTCCCTGTAATATCTATAAAGAGGCAGCAGCTGCAGATGGCTGCTTGGGAGGGTTTTGAATGCAGCACTGGACTGAGTTTCCCAGTGAGATGGTTAAATCTCCATCACCAGAGGTTTTCAAGCTTATCAAGAGTCTGCCTTCAGCTAGCAAGTCTTTGGTCAGCACTTGTTTGGTTAAACAATTGGAGTTCAATAGACAAATCACTGGAAGATTTATTATACTATCACAGCTAGATTTTTGAGTTGAGCTTGGACAAATAATGCCAGAATTGGTATCTGAAGTTGCTAGTATGTGAAGTCTTTTGAAATTTTCAGTTCTGGCTAGTGAGACTATTGAAATTACAAATTATCATAGGACTTATCCACTATATTTTAGTTTAAAAGGGCAAACCTGGGTGCAGCTGTATGCAGTAGAAGGTCATAATAAAGGATACTGTACTTTTAATCTAATGAAGAATTAAAAACATGGCTTGGCTTTTAAAGGGGAGGTAGGAACAAATGCTGATATCTAAGACCCCACCTTATTAAACTATAGTTGAGGGATTTGGGGTCTCCTGTATAATTGTTGGAATACACTGAGGTGCCCCTTTAAAGAGGAATCCCAGTACAGCAGGTTCTGCAATCCTTGTCAGCAGGAATTGCTGCTTTGTTGGAACTCAGTGACAGTGCATTGATTGATTTATTTCTGGTATCAGTTTCCCTGATTCACTTTTGCAACTTCTCCTTTTAGGGCTTTTTCAGTAAACGCCTGAAAGGGTCCATCAAGAGAACCAAGAGTCAGTCCAAGCTGGACAGGAACACGAGTTTCCGCCTCCCGTCTCTCCGCAGTGCTGATGACAGGTAAGGATCACTGCACCTCCCAAAACAATCCCTCCTCATCCACAGCCTCTCTTACACATTCTGTAAGCATGGGTATGCACTTAGAGAATGAGTGGAAGTAAGGGGATTTGTTTTTAAACTGGCACACGGGTGGTTTTCGGACTGGTCCTGGTTTGTCAGGAGTTATTCAGGAGGCAGGGTACCACAGGACTAAAAACATTTACTGCTCTTAACAGCTGATGAACATTTCAGGTTAAGTATAGGGACTCAAATACCTTATTCTGCATCTGTTTAAGCTGCAGGCTATAAATTTCATGATGCAGAACCCTCAGATTGGTCAGCTTTAGAGAAACTTCATGCATGCAATGGCCATCCCCAGATCAGCAATGTGGCCAATATGAGGGATTATGCTGGTGCAAGCAGATCAGTTCAGCTACCACTGGCAAAGTGCAGAGATGCAGTTCAAGCATATTAAGAATCCTTGCTAATGTCAGTCAACTGTACAGTTACTGCAGTGTTAAACAATGAACAGATGGTCTGTTTCACAGAAAACTGGAAAACTCAGTAACTTTTGACTGTCTTAGTGCTCCATTTGGTATATTCTTGCTTGGTTGGCTCTTGGCTGATGATTCAGGCTGGGAATGGATAGTATATGAGGCAAGTAGAAGCGCTCACACACAGGTTTTCCAACTATTTGTAAGGTCTCTTGATTGTATTTATTAAACATTACTCTGTCTTACATTCCACAGTAGCCCAGCAGGAGAATTAGATTGAGTGAAAAATAAGCTGCCCTGTACTTAAAGCCCTGTCAGGCTTCTGTGATTTTACATTCTTTAGTGCATTCTCCATTCTCCTTTAGCTGAGCTGAATTCATTAGTTGTCTCTGATGTGCTGTGCTGCTTCAAGCAATAGTGGTATCTTCTCCATCTGAAAGGCAGCACCATAAAATCATGGCAATAGCAAAGCTTTGGATGTTAGAAGTCTTGTTAACTTAACAAGTTAGACAAGAGTGCTGCTTACCAAATGTGACTATTGATGTGGATGATGTTGCTCTTACAGTTCCAGTAATGCCCACCCAGTCTGTTTTGAGCATCAAGGCTTATAAATCCCTATTTTCAGGGACAACAGGCAACATGGCTGTAGAAAGCAGGTTAAAGAATGCCACCATGTGATAAAGTACCTCTTCCTTTTACTGTGTGTAACCAGCTTTGTCTGAAGTTTTGTCATGCAAAAAATTCTCTTTGCTGTAAGAAAGATATCTGTGTTTCCTAAACTTGGCAGCCATAGTGAATAGGGACTGATGATACTTCCTTTTGCAGCAGAAGGGAAATGCAATAATTCTGGGAAAGCAAATAGATTCAGCTATAATTAATCCCTACAGTTTTGGTTTAAGACACGATATCACAGCAAAGCTGCCTTCTCTTTAAAGCCAGATCCCCCTCTTTCCCCTGCCATTGTGAGCATGAATTTTTAACCAGAGCAGAATGAAACAAGGATTTTCTCTGATTACTTGCAAAGCATAAAATCCAGTGCATTCAGTGATGACATTAGGCATAGCTGGTCTGTTTTGTCAGTCCTCTCATGTCTCCTTGGCATGTATTTAAAAAGGAAGATCCAAGAGCAAATTAACTGAGAAATTCAGTGGGCAGAGTCCACACTGACTCTGAGAGGTTTTGGGGAACAAAGCCCTGGAAAACAGGGGATATGTAGGATCTTAGACAGGGACAAGCCGATGGCTGCTCTTTACTTCCCATCTACTCACTCTCCTTTATTGGTCTTCTACACAAGCCTCACAGCAATGCATCCTGTGTCTGTAGGTCAGGGTTTTGGGGGTTTTGTGGCTCGATATCAGTAGCACCTTACTGTAACCAGTCTGTCTGATCCTCCTTTGAGAGCTATGTGTGCTGAAGTGAAGAGAGGCTACAGTCTGGAGGCAAGGGAGATCACTTAAGAGTAACCAGGCTAGGTGGAAAGGAAGCTGAGCTGAAGTTTACTTTGAGTTATAGCCTTAAACAAAAGAGCATTGCTGTTCAAAAAGCATGAGCCTCACCTCAGGCTGGTTCAAGCTTCATGCTGCAGGTGAGGGTCACAAATTACTGATAGGCTTGCTTTCTAAAAAGAACTTTGCAGCACCACTCTCACTACCAGTTACCCTTTGTTGGAGAGATGGAAGGTTTAATGGAGTTCTTTCTGCATTTGTGGTCTGATCAGACAGTGCACCAATTCAATAGACCAACTTGGAAAGTTTATGGTTAGAGCTTTTATATTTCTAATGGTATTTTATAAATAAAACCATAAAGGAAATTCTGTTCCACTGTAAAGTGAAACTTGCCAATAATTTCTCCCTTCCCTCCCATATGTTTAACTCTGTATCTAAGGGTGCCTGAAACATGCAGTTGGTGGGTAGAACAGCAGGAAAAACAACTTGGAAACTATGTGGGAATGAAGCATTGAAGATGCGTGGATTAAAATACTGGGGGAAAGAGGAGGCTAAAAATAGTGATTTGTGTTTGAGATTATGCTATTATTCGTGATTTTTCCAATGGGACAAATCAGGGACAACTGTTTTTGCATGAAAGAAGGTGACATACAGCTGCTGACTGTTCGTTCATGAAAGGGAATTGCCATTCTCTCATCTTCAGCTCTCCCTGCTTTCTGTATGAGTCTCAGTCTCTTTCAGTAAAAAATTCCCCATCCTACCCTGGTGAGTCAGCCCTTTCCCATTTTAAGCAGGTAATACTAGATGATGTCATGGTGTTATATGGGTTTTCAGGGCCAGGTTGGCTGATAGCATCTAGCATTTCATGCTCTGACAAATACAAGAGCCCTGCCTTCAAAGAAAATATTACATAGAGTTATAAAGAAAGCCCTGCAACGATTAGAAGGAAATAAGTTCTTGTCATGGTGTTTTTCTCGTGCTTTTGAGGTGCTTGAGTCCTGTTAAGAAACAGGAGATGTTTATAGAAAAATACATTTTCCTGGTGCACATCAAGATTTGGGGTACTGTAACACTACATGACATTCCATATGGTGACAGAGGATGGATATTGTCTGTTCACAGTTGATTTAAAATAGGAAGGATTCAGGAGTGCTGCAGGAAGGAGTGATGGAATTTAGTTGCAGATTTTTTTTGTGATCAGATTTTCTGCTTTGGCAGAAAGCAATTGGCCAACCTGCTTTTTCTGGCTTTTGAACTTGGTTTCAGTGTGACGAGTATAGTGAATGCAGAGAGAAGAGAGATGTGATTCCCCTCCAAAAATGACACTACCGTGGGTTAGCATCCAGGTGTCCTGTAGAAATCCACAACCTCGCAGTTACTACCACTGTTCAGGTTGTTTTCTGGGTTTTCTGTACTTGAAAACTCATGTTTTGTCTTTGCAAGGCACTTATGTGGCAGACTTAGACCATACTCAGTTGTGACCCATGCCAGATATGAGTGAAGCTCTTCAGAGGTGTGGCCCAGACAGCATCTCACCAGCTTATCAACAGCTCTTGCCATGGGGCTCTCTGGCACCCTGGTACTGTATCATCTATTTCATGGCTTTTCTAGCCTGTTTCTCACTGAACTCTTTGAGCTCTTCAACCCACACATTTGTCTCTAACATTGTCTCAGTGTCACTAATAAGTAAAACATGTAAAAAAGAATGAAAAAAAGACCTAAGGAAAATTCCGTTTGAAAGGAGAGATCAAATGAACATCTTGAGTTTGTGGCCAGGAATTTGAGAGTATTTCCAAGTGGACCAACAGTCCTCACTTCAGTTTTGTCTGTAGTGAGGGAGCAGAGATGGGTGAGCCTGGCTGCAGATGGTTCCAGCGACTGCACTAAAGCTCTGTGGACAGCTGGGAGGGTTTTGCCCTGTTGGGATTTACTGCCACGTGGGAATCCTCCTACTTTACTAAAAGTCATTTTATGGCATTATCAGATAGTTGTAGTCGAGTGCAGGATCTGTTGTGTTGCTTGCTCAGAATGAGCTCCAGCAGGCTGCAGGGGGGTGAGTAGCCATGGCTCTGGGATTCAGGGTGAAGCGGTACCGCTGCTCAAACGATGCTTTGTTCTACTTTCGGTAAGTTCTCCCTCCTCTCTTTTTTGCAGCATGAAAATAGCACAGATGGCAATAGAAACACATCTTGCCATGGTTTTGGGTCTGTTTTTTTGGTTTTTTTTATTATTTGTTCATTCTAATTTAATCACAGTTTTCAAAAAAAGGTGTGTGATTTTTTTTTTTTTTTTTTTTTTTTTTTTTTTTTTTTTTTTCAATGCGTTATTAAGGCTTGACTCATGCCCTGAATTCATTCAGCATATCTGTTTCTATCTGCACACTGGAGTGTGGGGAGAGGGGGGGAGTGGTTTGTTTCTGGAGAGACGTCTCACTCCCAGTCTGAATGTATTTATTTCAAACAGTTCTTTTGATCCTCATTGCAGCTGTTTTGGTTTTTGGTGAAAACTGAATGTGATCTCAGTGATAAGCCTTCTGTCACAAACCTTCACCTTTGGGCTCAACTGCTCTGTCCTGTCTGCAGGATCAGTTGAGCCCTTAATAAAAACATACTTCTTAACAGCTGATGCTTTTCTGCAAAACCCAGGCATTCACCTAGGAATTGCTTATCAGTAAAATGAAACTGAATTGGTGAAGCACCTCTCGTCCAACAAAACAAAAGAATTTGAAATGTTCATAGCAGTGACTTGTTACAGGGGAGAGAGAAGAACACTGCCCCTGTGAAAATCAGCAGCCTGTTGGGCTGCACATAGGAGGTGTCTGTTAGACAAGCTGTGATCTGTAGCAGAAGCAGGCAGGCAGGGAAGGGCTTTGCAAGTATAGGATTCAAACAGTAAGGCCTTGCAAAAAAACATCAGCATCTGAATGGAAAGCTAAAGAAATACTCTCAGAAAAAGCCAACATTTGATTGAGGCCAAGTAGAACTTGCATCTGAGTAAGTTTCTGTTTTAGTAATAATAATAATAATAATGAAACTGGTTAGACTTGTAGAATTATTGACCAAATAATAGGATGTTCTGTTAATTGGCAGTTGTAAAATGAAGTGGGGTGTGGTGCCTACAAAATGAACACTTGCACGGGCAAACCTTGGAGCTGCAGCACTGGTAGATCACACCTGCATTGCATATGATGTTGCTGATGTTAGGGTCCAGTTCAGCAGGGCTGGGATTTCAAATAGCAGTGCTGAGCAGAAAGTTCACTGCATTACAGCCCAGGCTCTCTCCTGTGACTTTGCTAGTGGCTAAGTATTGAATTCAACTTTCAGATCTCGGGGAGTGCCTCTAAACACACAGGTACTGTGCTGAAATTATTGGAGGCATACAGATGTACAGTTTTGTGGAAGACCAGTGGAGGCATGGCTTTAGCATGGGTGTTTGAGCTGAGCAAAAAAACCTCTTGTCAGAGATTTTTGCCTTCGCACCAGTTTGTTGGTAAAGCAGAGAAAAGATTTTGTTCCTTGGTGGTGTGTTTCTATACAGTTATTTTATCTTTTGAATTATTGATGTCCACAGCCTTGTTTTCCGAGCAATATAGTGCTCTCCCTGGTAAGGTCTGTAATTGGAAAGCTTTTGTACTTTGTAGGTTTGCTTTTAAATAGGTCAAAATCAGCAGGAGATCTTCATAACCAGAGCAATTAGGATTTTAACCCTTTGTCCTGCATGCCTTATAGTAGACTATAATAGAAGTCGACTAATAGGCTGATGTGTGCCATGGGTGGCCACTGAAAGCCAGAGGTTTCTAGTTCCCAGCTTTACAACCAAGATCTTCCCAGAGTGGAAAATTACTGAATTATGGTGTGCAAGGAGAGAGGGTTAGCTTGGGGTTGGGCCAGCAAGCTGGTGGTGTTGGGGAGATGGTTTTCAGTAGGAGTCACACGCTGCTGCCAGGTCAGTGGTTTGGGGCACTCACTGGGCTCAGCTTCAGAAGGAAATTATGCAGCTCTGCAAACCAGTACTCCAAAGCATGTGGAAGGAAATGAGAAGTTAAAAGTGTGCCCTGACATCCTCTTCCACCTGCCTCCTCTGAGAAAGAGATTATGGAGAATATTTATGTTAGAGCTGTTGGGTGCTGCTGGTGACTGTTGAAACTCTTATGTTGTCCTCTGCAGTCTTTTTCTTGTGTGTGGTAGTAGGTAGAAAAAGCAGCAGGAAAAAAAAAGTTGATCGTTTGAGGTTAATTGTAATTTAAAACAGGATTTGTATTGATAATGGAGCTGTTTAGCAGAAACAGATCTGTACAAACAACCCTTCCCCCACCTTTTGCATGTGGGATCTTCCTGTTTACAGTAATCTGCTTCTCTGGGATTACAGCTCTCTTAGAGTCTCTCAGACACTCTAAGCAATACTCATTTTACCAGTAGCTTCTACCTAATACAGGAAAGACCCTGTTAATCCATCCCCTTTGCTCGACATTGGGAAGCAAATTAGTGGCATCCCTGCAAAAGGGAAGCCAGCAGTGTTACTTAGAGCTTCAGAATATTAGATGAGGCTTTAAGGCAGCAGAAGGCTGTTATTTCAGTATAATTATTGACTATATTGATTTGGACACTGCTGATTTAAGCACAAGTCAATTATTGGCTTTGCAGATCTATCAATAGATGAAATAGATACCCTGGTGCTTACAGATGCATCTACTTGTGTTGTAAATGTGTGGCTGCATCTAACCAAGGGCTTTTCTGTGGTGTTTATGGAAGATAAAGTGCCAATTCTAAGCCACTTAATCAGTTGATTGAGCTGTTTTAAATATGGTAACTTCAAGGGACTGCTCAAACAGACCTTCCAGTGCCCCACAGCCCTAAGTCAACAAAACTGACCATGCTCCAGCTAATGTGGAACAACAGAAAACATTTAAAGCTAAGTAGTTAGAAAAGCAACGAAGCAGAATAAATGCTACTAGAAGATTTACATTGCAAGATGAGATGTGGAAGCATGAAGTACTCTTTGTGGGTACCTGTCTTTGCTCCCAGCCTGTCCCCAGAGGCTGTTTGGAGGCATCTTGAAAGATTATTTCCCTCTCTCGAGCTGTCTTCATCTGTCTGGGTCCTATTAACCTTGGTGTGTAGGAAAGGAAGAAAAAGGACTTCTTTCCCTCTGGAAAGGTCACCTTTGTCACATCTGTGGAGCAACCTCCCTGAGCTTCCTGCCCCTCCTGGCTGCTGCCCCCCCCAGTCTCCTTACAGGAGGCTGCACCATGGCAACACACCCCCTCCTCTTACCTAGAATTTCCCAAACTTCTTTCTCTTTCCCCTTTATTTGGTAATTACTTTTCTTTCCCTCCTCTTCACCATCTTTGTGGCCACTCCATGCTTTCCTATGGTTACAAAGACCTAAGGCAGGAGGAGTTGGCTGCAGGCTCTCTGCCAGCTCTCCTGCATCATGCCCCAAAGTACTTTGGTAGGACTGGAATTGCTGAGGGTTTGGGCTCGGGACAGAAGCCAGGTGACCTCAGCAGTGCTTTCTTGGGAGGACAAGTTAGAGAGGATTTTGCAGACATGATATTAAAGTGGTGTATTGTGGTGTGTTTATTTTAGACCAGCCCTACCTTAACTGCAATAGGTGTTCAATTATGCATGGCTGAGGTTTGGGGTTTACAGCTGCTGCTGTAACCTGTTAAAACAAAGCATGCACAGCACAGCCAGCACATTTTCACCAGTGCTGCTGGTTTGCATTTGAAATCAGGGTCTTTGTAATACCCCCCTGATGAAAGGCTCTTGCTGCCTGTGCTTAGGTCATTTAATATATTAAATGGAAAGGAAGTTCTCCCTTACTGTTTAATAAGTTTTATCAAATGTGAATCTTTTAGAACACCTTCAGCATTTAATTTTGTACAAAAGAGCAGTCAGATGAACTCTGCTTCTTTCTTTACGTGCATTCTTCACAATACTCCAGGTTTTGCTAAGCAGCCTTAGAAGCACCAAAGCTGCCTATTTGAAATGTGGGGTTTGGTTTTTGCTCCTTTCTGTTTCCCTGTAGGATTGCCTCAAGGGTAGGAGGAATTTGTTTTTACTAAGCTTACAAAAGATAATGACACAAATGTAAAAGATACAAGCAAGAGAAATACATAAGAACTGCTTGTTTTTCAAAATTAAGGAAGCTGTTAGAGTTAGTTGTGCTTTCACTCCTCCATAAATACATTTTTAAAACATTTTGCATTTGATACTGAGCCTTGATCCTGGGAACTGGATAAAAGAGGAGGTACTCTGAGGACAAATGCAGGTGAGAGCATTTCAGAGCATTTTTTTTGTGTGTTGTATAGAAAACTGATGCCTTTCTACTTACACATCTGTTCTTTAAGCTCAATCACACTTGCTGAATGTGCATCCATATTTATGGACACACACTCATGGATCATGGAACAGGCAGAGGGACCAGCACAAGCTGTATCTTAAAAATGAAAACTGCCCAGTAAAGAGCTCCTTTTCTGCTAAGCTAGGTCTTGATGCTCTTCTTCCTTGTTAGTCAAAGCCTTCACAGTCACTGAGTTCCAACTAAGAGAAAAATGTGTGTGCACATAATTTTCTTTTACTGTTTTTTCACTGATGGCTCAGCACTTGCAGTTTCTAGGTCAGTGGGAATGGACTTCCTGGGCTTATGTAGGTAGATATTTCCTTAGGAATCTGGGATTACTGATCTCATGTTATTTTCATAAGATTTACAGACTACTAGTAGAAGTTGTTCTGAAGAAAAAACAAGTTGTAGCTCTCTCTGTGATTTTGCCAACTCTCTTGGCAATAACCAGAAAAATAATATTTCCTTTCCCCCTTCTTCTCTTACAGGTCACGTGGACTGCCAAAGCTGAAAGAGTCCCGATCCCACGAGTCTTTACTAAGCCCAGGCAGTGCTGTGGAGTCCCTGGATTTTGGGGCAGAAGAAAAAGTCTTTGTCAAACCACTTCACAGCAGTATCCTTGGACAAGACTTCTGCTTTGAGGTAAAGAACACGCTCCAAACCCACAGATGATGATACAGTGCTGGTTGATCTGAACCCTTTTAGTAAGCTGTTTTGTGACTTTGTAATTGGAGAACAGATCAGCAGCTGCTGCTCTACTGAGGTATGGGTGTGGGCATACTTTTTTTAAGGCCTTGAGGCTAATGGCATCAATCACTCAATGGAGAGAAATCTTTTTTCAATTATCGCATGTTCTGATTGAAAAATCTCTTTAATTTGATATCTGTGCACTTGTAGTTTGCATGCAAAAGTGTGACTGGATCATACTATCCTTCATAAGCTGTGTACTCATGCTCTCCAAATTCACCTAAAATTAAATTTAGAAACTATACTGTAACTGAGAAATGTGATTTCCAGTCAGAGCAGCTCTCCAATGCTCAGCTCTTTCACCAGTTGCTGAAGGAGAAGCTTCAGTAACTGTGGATTTGTCTGTTGCACCATGGAACAGGATGTTAAGAGCACAGCCCCAGGTGGCTCCTTGCTCTGCTTCAGAAACAGGCTGTTAGTGTGAGCACAAATGAATGGAAAGAGTAAACAGAATTTGTTAGGCCATGTAAAAGTGAAAGAAACTGAAGTGGTTCCCTCCTGTGTGAAAGTAGAGGTGTGCATGGCCTCAAGTGTCAGGGCTGGATCAGAGCACAACTCATTCAGTTTTAGACTGTTGCTGTAAATACAGGTCCTCAGAAATATTTTGTATTTACTGAAGAGACTGTTTCGAATGTCTTTTTCCTTCAATAGTATTTTCTTATTAATTAATACATGGTTAGTTCTGTCTCTACCCTGTTAGTACCAAACCATCTGCCTTTGGGACTTAACAGGGAAAATGGCAAGCATTTCATAGCTTTGAGTGTCTATTAACAAGTACTCTTTTAAAAAAAAAAATTAACTCATTGATTAAAGCCTTGTTTTTAGAAGTCTTTAAGAGGAGGTCCTGATGCTCCTCATACGTTTTGTTAGTTTTTCATTAATTTGAACTTACGGTTTTTTCCCTCTACATTTTATTGGGCTTTTTACCCTCTCTGCCTTCAGGGCCTCCCTATTTTTTTCCTCCCTATTTTTTCTCAGATTTACTTTTTTGCTCAAACATTGCTTATCTTCTTCCTCACTTTTTTGCAGCCTCTTACATGTCTCCAAGGCTTGCCTGTACTCAGCCTGTCATTTATATGTTCCAGGTAACCTACTCGAGTGGCAGTAAATGCTTCAGTTGTTCCTCTGCAGCAGAGAGGGACAAGTGGATGGAAAACCTACGCAGAACCTTGCAGCCAAACAAGGTAATAGGAACTGTGGAAATAAAATTACCAAGCAATGGAGATGGCATGATTGGATTTTAGTCCAGTGTACCCGGGCTTCCCACAGATGCATGCTCAATTAATTTAGTCTGGGGTGAAGTCAGCTCATCAGTATATCAAAAGCTGCTGTGTACTCTTCTAGTGAATGCAGTAGGTCAAACCTTTAATGGATAAACACGTGTCAGCATGCTTACTGATCCCTGCCCTAGTTCCTGCTTAGGATGTTCCAGGCTGGATTTTTTGATGTCATGTGCCTCAGAAGGATAGAATACGGTTTCGTGGTTTGCTCTGGAGGCACAGTTTGGGGCAAAAAAAATAGCAGGAATTTGAGCCAGAGTGAGAAGGGGAATCAGGTAATTGATCAGATGGTAAATATCTGATAAATCATATCTGGCATACCACCTTTGAGGGACAGGCTAGCAGTGCTCTTGCAGTTAGTAATGAGAGTCAACAAGGCAGTGTGCCATGCCAGTCTTAGCAGCTTTTGAGTGGCTCCTTTGCAGTGTTTTATTTTCTAAACCATTTCAAATACAACTTTTTAAGAAGAAAATGTTGTAGTCCCCACTATTGACGTACAAAAGACAGCCCTCTGCTGTTACTTTAGAAGACAAAATGTTAAATTTTTAGGGATTCTGAGTCAAAGCTGAGCTCTTTTTTTTCCGCACAGGACAACTGCCGTCGAGCTGAAAATGTTCTCCGTCTCTGGATCATTGAGGCAAGGGAGCTGGCCCCCAAGAAGAAATACTTCTGTGAGCTGTGCCTTGATGACACTCTCTTTGCCCGCACCACCAGCAAAATAAAAGCAGACAACATTTTCTGGGGAGAGCACTTCGAGTTCTACAGCCTCCCACCCCTTCACAGCATCACGGTTCACATCTACAAGGACGTGGAGAAGAAGAAGAGAAAGGACAAGAACAATTATGTAGGCCTGGTCAACATCCCCATGGCCAGTATAACTGGTCGCATGTTTGTGGAGAAATGGTACCCAATCAGCACACCCACACCCAGCAAGGGGAAGACAGGGGGACCCACCATTCGGATCAAGTCCCGTTACCAGACCATCACCATCTTGCCCATGGAACAATACAAAGAATTTGCTGAGTTTGTTACCAGCAACTACAGTATGCTGTGCTCCGTGCTGGAACCTGTGATCAGTGTAAGGTGTAAGGAAGAGATGGCTTGTGCTTTGGTGCACATTCTTCAGAGCACTGGGAGAGCTAAGGTAAGAACAGGCAGTTCCTGTCGGCACAGCTCCCTCTCACTGCTGATCAGTGGTATCTGTTCCACTAGAAACTGGGAAGCCTGGGCTGGCATGACCATAAGCAACTGCAGAAAGGGTCTGATAGGATGAGACTGAGAAAAAGGTCTCAAAAGAGAAAACTTGGGATATTGTATCTTCCAGGAAAGCATGTGGATAAGCAGTGTACCAAGGGTGATTCAGAGTTGATACAAAGATTAAAGGTGCTGTGTACAAAGCATAATTGGGAGGGTTATACAACCTCATGTTATTATGAAAAGTTAGGGTCTGCACTTGAGTGTTGAGGAACCTTTTCTGTATTTCTAAAATCACAATACAGGATAAGAGATTAGTGAACTGGAGGATTACTTCTATAAATAAGTCTCTGATAAAACAAGCAGCAGAGTGCCATTGCTGATTCAGTGCTAAGTCAGATAATCAATGCTATCATTTATTTAGTCAGAGTTTGAACAGTTATTTGGAGAATCTGTGCTTGATTAATGGTGATCCTGCCTGCCCCAGGAACTTTGTTAGGACATCTGGGTGCACACTGACAATTCTCTGTGAGCTGGCAATTGAAGCAAGCCTCAGTTTCTTCAACTAGATTGTGGGAGAATATCCTGCAGGTACTGGGAAGTTCTGAGAAGAATTAAAAAGCATTGATTCTCTGGATGCTGCCTGCCAAGTGTTTGTGCAAGTAGCACAAAGCTGTCACCAGCTTCTTCCAGTAATGCCAGCCAGAGCAAGTCAAGCATGACCAAACACCAGTGAAAGGTTTAGAGACAGGGAAGGATAGCCCTAAGCAACACCCAAGGGACAGCCTAATTTAACTGCTCCCAAGTGGTTCTTTTATGTTAGCATAAATCATATACCACTCTCTACTGTTCTTCCCTTGACATACATCTATCTCAGTAAGGCAGATGCTCTGTGACAGGAACTCACTCTTTACCAAGTTGTTTCTGGTGTTGAAATCTTGCTGGAAAGCAGGCTCTGCATTCCTGCAGTGCTAGCTGCAAGAGGTTGACAAATCAGTATTTTAACTTTGCTTTCTCAGTGCCTGAACATCTGAAGCTCTGTTTACTGAAAACATTGAGCAGCTTAGGCTGCCATAACCTAAAGCTGCAGAGAGGGTTTGTCTCCAGGTCACACTACATTGGTTGTGATGCAGCTTCATGTTCCCACTCTGTGCCATGTGAAAACAATTCTTTCTGATTTTCCTGAAAAGGAACAACAATAATGGGTTGAAAACCAAAAACACTAAATGTATTTTAGATCTCTGTTTGTCACTTGCATACCAGCAGTGGATTATGGCTTTAGTTAAGAGGGGTGATGAAACCTTGCTACAGCACATTTTTAACTGTCTGGAGAAAGCTGCTGTTTGCAGAAGAACCAGCAAGTCACCATTATCACTCAACACTAAATCAGAGTGATGGTTGTTATCACTTCAGGAAATAAGTATTACTGCAGAATTAGGCACTGTATCAAGAGGTTATTCACTATATTAAGACTTACTGATAGTTTCTGCCTAGATGGTTGAAAGCAGCTCAAGTTAAGCCACATAGATCCACAGTGGGGTATGTAGGTGTGTTAACTGTTTTGTGAAATCTTGAACCACTTTTGGGTTGTGAATTTAATTTACATTAACCATTCTTCATATTTAAATTTCACCAAGATGAAAGAACTTGTGCCAAACTTCCATCTTGGATTTTTGAATCCAAGTTTTTATGTTGTATTCAGTTTTAAAAGATAAATGTAATATCACTGTTTGTTTCAGCAGGCAAACCTGCTGATAAGGAAACTGGTGAGGGTTTCTGTTCAGGTCCTAAACTGAAACATAAATGTGACTGTAAAGGTTTTCTTTTAGAGACTTTTGCTTCTCTCTTTTAAATTTGTGATCTGTAACATATTTATAAATATAATAAACCCAAGAGAAGCCCTAGCTATTTCCTTTACCCATACTACATGTAGCATCTGCAGCCCTCTTTATAGCCTGGACCATGATTTCAGTGATCCTCTTGGCTTCTGCAGTTAACCTGGCATGATGGAGTTGGGTTGAAATAACCTCTTGCCATTTGACCTTTTTCTGCAGGAATTCTTGACGGATTTGGTGATATCTGAGGTAGATCGTTGTGGGGAGCATGATGTCTTAATCTTCAGGGAGAACACACTTGCTACCAAATCTATTGAGGAATACTTAAAGTTGGTAGGGCAGAAGTATCTTCATGATGCACTAGGTAAGAAAGTGCCTGTCACTCGTTTACATTGCAGGGGGCTGACCCTGAACTTGTCTGTAGTATGACTGAAGCCTTATGCTCCTGGGAACATGGGATGGGAAGGAACTGCCTCAGCACTGAGCCTGGGTGTCTAGCATCCAGATAGCAAAATACATGCTCTTGTAGTGCCCTTCCTAGATGCTCCTTGGTGCCTGTAGCACCCAGGGAAAGGCAAAGTTGATTTGATATAGTTGAGTCCTTCATAAAGTTTGTCTCGCCACGTTGTTTTTCTGCATAACCTTTTATATCTCCAGTTGGGACCAAGAGGTGTAATACTGCAACTGATTTGTGGGCAGCAGTGATAGTTCCATCTGATACATGAACGTGGCTTTAAAAAGGGATTTTGACACAGAGTTTAACAGAGGAAATTGAGACCAATACATTGTGCTGTGGTGTGAGGAGTAAATCAGGTATCATGTGCAATACAATTAACTGGAGATTTCAAAAAGTAATGAATGTGAAGCATGTATTTCACAAATATCTTTTTATGCAAAAGAAGCTCCTGCACTCACTTTAGACCCAAGTGCCATAACTGAGAGCATTATTTACACTCAGGGGTACCTGTTTGACAACCAAAGTTCTCATCCACAAGTGCATATTGCTGCAGTCTTTTTCGTTAGCTGTTGTAATTAACAGCAAATAAATGTTAGCTGTAGTGTTCACAGATGTTAAGAAAATTATTGCCAGATGCAACCCTTGGACTTGCTCAGCTGTTACCTTTGCTATGGAGCAATTAATTCATAAACATTTGTGTTAACATTTTCAACTGGCACCTTGCCTCAGCAAAAAATCCTTAGACAAACATGGCTGGAGGGAGTGAGGCTGCAAGGCTACTGAGCAGCACAGGGGAGGAGATGAAGATACAGACTGTCTAGGGAGCCTCCTGCTTGCATTTATCCAAAGTGCTCATTATTCACCACCTCATTAAAGCTGCCTGGCCAGCCTGTGATGTCCTGGTCCATAGGACAAGGGGAAATGGTTTCAAACTGAAGGAGAAGAGGTTTAGACTAGATCCTAGGAAGAAGTTCTTCTGCACAAGGGTGGTGAGACTCTAACAGATTGCACAGAGAAGTTGTGGCTGCCCCTTCCCTGGAGGTGTTCAAAGCCAGGTTAGATGAGGCTTTGAGCAACCTGGTCTAGTTAAGAGGTGTCCCTGCCCATGGCAGAGAGGTTGGAGTAGATGATCTCTAAGGTCCCTTCCAGCCTAAGCCATTCTATGATTCTGCATTCTTAATGTCCATGATTGCATGCCATGGTATATTCTGATAACTGTATTATTATTGTCACCTCTCCTCCAAAAGATTCTGCTCTGGTCATAAGCCTCTGCCTCCAGAATTCCTGTCTATTCAACTATTAATGCAATAAAGAGGGCCAAAAACATGCCTGCTGTCTTCCAAAGAAACTCAGAGCATTACTGTAGTTATCTTTCACCAGCTCCACATAATCTTTGTTATCCAGGGTTGCACAATGAGCCACCCGTCCCCTTGTTGTTTCTTCAACCAAGAAAACTTTGGCAGTTGATAAAAGATGACCAAGATCAGACCAAAGCCAAGTTGCACACACCACATCCTCTCACAAAATTTAAAAATAAATAAATAAATAGGCAGCTTACTTTCCCAGCAGCCACACTTGTCCTCAGCAATCCCAGACTCTGGCAAGTCATCAAGGAGAGAGTTAGCTAAATTAGGGCTCCAAGGGTCAGTGTGGCCAGGTCTGTGATTACATGTGTTTTGCTCATTTCTTAAGTGTAATGTGCCTGTTCTGGCAGTCTTATTCTCATGGGTGAAACCACTGGGCGTAAGTCACAATCTTGGGCTCTCATCTGGTACAGAGAAATGAGCAGCATGTTACTTTGTACTGTGCTTTTCAGCAGACTGAATGACCAGCTGTGGGAGCAGTATATTACATTTAACTGCAAGCCCCTTAATGTACAGTAATTACATAAAAATATTTCAAAATTAATGACTTCTAATGAATCATTTAGAGCCTTAGTGCTGAGTGATAAGGCTGTAAATCATAGACATGAGAGATGGAAAATCCCCCTAAGGTCATCCAGCTTCTCTGTAGCTCAGGGCAAGACTGCTCATAACAATATATCCATCCAATTCTTTGTCAAGTTTTTAATGTCAGTTCGCTCAAATCCTGTGTTCTTTGAAAGCTGTTTAATACACCTGTAAAAGCATCTTAATACATGATTAAGGCAGGGTCTTGTGAACCTCAAAGAGTAAGTTTTACATGTGTTTAAGGAAAAAAAATAAGGCAGTAAACAACAGCTAAAGCATAATTGGCTCAACAGAAGTTTTGCAGATAAGAGAGCTAGATGCCTTAGGCAGAAATTTTTTGAACCTTAATAACAACAACAGAAAAAAACCTTAGGAAAATATGCTGTCTGCTTTGCCTGCAAGAACACTGAAGGTGAGATTTGGGGAGGGGGGTTGGGAGGTGTTTAAAGTGTTTTTATGAAACAAAGACTAAAAAAAACCCAAACCCCTTTTGCACAAACAAGCCTTGTGGTGTTAGCTCAGAGACAGCAACATCATCTGAGGAGGGGAACTTAAAACACATCATTAAATACATGAAGCGTTTTTCCAAGTGAACAGCAACAGTTTAAAATTCACTTGGTGTACTAGGATATATAGGAGGGCAACTAGAAAGTAGTACATTTCAAGATGTCCCAGGAAACTTCATCTGTTTTGTCAAGTGTCCAGTTTTGATTGTGTTGTCATTAAGAGAAGGATGACAGATGCAAAGGATATTGGAAGGTGCAGGTCTCTGCCTAGTACTTGGATATTACTCTTATTCAAGAGCATGACACTTATTTAAATTAAAAAAAAAAAAAAAATAGAAGTAATAAACCAAATAGCATTGTCAAGTGCCTTTCTTTGAGAAATTATGAAGACTAATAGCACAGCTTCATATCCAAGACTATGGATACTTTGATAGTTGATAATATAATTTGAAAACAAAGTCAAATCCTGTTCTTTAAGCTACAAGTAAAGTGTCTGCAGAGTTTATAAGCAAAGCCATCCTGTTACTCTACCTACACAATACAATACAGGAGGCTGAAGCATCAGAGCACCAGCCATCTTAATCTGGTACAGCACATGCCCTCTTCTGAAAGAGCTGGGAGGAGTCCCAACATCTGGTGTCCTGAGGCTGTATTTGCAGATCCAGGGAGCAGAAGAGACAGCTGCCAAGGAAAGACATAAGCAGGATTTAAAGGTGTGACAAGAAGGCTTTTCATGTAACTACCCTGATTTGTTATCCGCTTCCCTTTGTCCAGGGGAGTTTATCAAGGCTTTGTATGAGTCAGATGAAAACTGTGAAGTGGATCCCAGCAGATGTTCACCCAGTGAATTATCAGATCATCAGAGCAACCTGAAAATGTGTTGTGAGCTGGCTTTCTGCAAGATTATCAATTCTTACTGGTGAGGCATCTCCTCTCCCCTTCTACCCCGTTAGCTCACAGGGTGCCCATTTTACTCTGAAGATGAGAGAAAAGTGGTTGAGCAAGGAAATAACATAGACCCATCTGTATTCTGAGACTGCCTTCATTTCCTTTCCTCACTACCTGCCCACGTGTGACACCATATTGAGGTGGAACTTGTGCCCAAATAGAGGGGTTCCAGTCCCACAAACCAGACCTGACAGAAGCTTCTGCTGAAATATTATGCTAAGGGAATGCACACTGAGCTGTGACTTAATCAGGAGGGAATAAAGTGAGAAGATAACAGCTTAGCTTGAACTTAGAGTAAAAAGCTGACAGTTTTGATGTCTATAGAAAATTTTCAGGCCCTTTGGATTCTACAGAGAATTGAAGAAGAAATCACAGGCAGGAAGTTACAGGCAGAGGGATTTCTGTTAACCTCAGTTTCTGTTCAGCAGTGACAGAATGGCCTTTCTGCTGAAGGACAAAGCATGTGTGAAAAGCATGGGGATGCTTTCAGTTTGTTTTTATAATGCTAACACCCAGTTTTCTTAAGGGTAGCAATGGATAAGTAGTTCCTAGCTTGGAAATCTGTGTGTTTAAAAATGGCTTCACTTAGCATATATGAACAAGGGATGCTTTAAAGACTGCTTTAGTATCAACAGATGAAATGAGGATCCAGGAATAAATGCCTAATGACATTTCCTACCCTAGAGAGTGAAAGGGGGTTGGGGGGCATAAAAAAAAAAAAAAAGGAGATGATTGTTTTCTCACAGATAATTATTTCAGGTAATTGGTCACCAGTTCAGCTTGTTGCATCTCATCACTCACATCATTTTATTTCCCGCTTTACTGTTTTCCAGCGTGTTCCCTCGTGAGCTGAAGGAGGTGTTTGCATCCTGGAAGCAGCTGTGCCTGAGCAGGGGCAAGCAGGACATCAGTGAACGTCTGATCAGTGCCTCCCTCTTCCTCCGTTTCCTGTGTCCTGCCATCATGTCTCCCAGCCTCTTCAGCCTCATGCAGGAATATCCTGACGACCGGACATCCCGCACGCTGACGCTGATTGCTAAAGTCATTCAGAATCTCGCCAATTTTGCTAAGTAGGTGGTGGCAATAAAACTGAAATTTGTGCCTCTAGGGGTGCAAGTCACCTCTGGTTCCGATGGGGCAAGGAGAGCCCTGCTGGGTTAGGGGTGTTTGCAGGCAGATGATTCTCTGGGAAATTGATGCCAGCTTTTAGAAAAGGAGAAAACCTTTCACTGATCTGTGAACGCCCTTTTCACATGCAGACTTGGGCTGTGTTGAATTCAGTAGAAGGGGGGACAGTATAAAACCAAGAAGACCCATGTATTAGCATGTCAGGGTGGATGCTATTTCAAAAGAAAAAAAAAAGCCTCTTTCCCACCAAGGATCATGATTTTCCTCCATTCGTCCTCTGAAATTCTTAGTGGAATGATGAAAAGGGCTTAGCATGTCTCTTACAGTGGGGAGGATGGAGAGAAAGGGTGTCTGTAGGACACAGGAGGTAACTCCCCTGGGGCAGAGATTGTGTGAGATGCCTTGTTCATAATATCACCAGAGAGTCACTATTTAAATCAGTTCTAGAAAGCAGTGAATCTCCCAAATTGTACTTTATTTTTCTCTGGGAACAAATCTTCAGAAAGGCAGGCCTAAAGTTAAGCCTTTTGGTAATTGTCTGTGAGTGCTTGTACTCTGTGTTTTTTGTGGAGGCTATTGACTGGGATCCCTCCCTTCCCCTTTCCTGCAGGTTTGGGAATAAGGAAGAGTATATGGCCTTCATGAACGACTTTTTGGAACATGAGTGGGGAGGAATGAAGCGTTTTCTCACAGAGATCTCTAATCCAGATTCCATCTCAAACATGCCTGGATTTGAGGGCTACATCGACCTGGGCAGAGAACTCTCTGTTTTGCATTCCCTCTTATGGGACATCGTTTCCCAGCTTGAGAAGGTAAAGTAGCCTGGAGGCCCAGGAGGGTGAATCCAGCAGTTGTATCATAGCAACAGAAAACACTAGGAAACATCAAGGAAGCAATTGAAACCTGCTTTGGGGAGAACTTACTCAACAGCATTTTAGAGAACTGCTTGATAGTGGTATTTCACAATTGTTCTTTCTGTGATTTTGGATCAGGGCCTAAAGCAGGGCATGTGAAATGGTTGAGCTTCAGCAGTTAGTGTGAAAACTTTGGAGAGCCTTAAGTAAGGATGGGTGTTAAATAGTGGAGAGGGCAGCACTTTGAAAAGGAGACCTGGAGTTCCCTGAGCAGCTTGTTCCTTTCTCATCAGTGAACAGGGGGGGAAAAAGGGAGGGTATTTGGACAAAAGATTAATATGTTGCATTTTTTATGCTAATAGAAGTTGCTGCACACAAAAAATTCCCAGTATATCAACCCATAACAGCAGTATATCTTAACCCTAGATAACAATTTATGGTCTTGTTTTTTCTGTTTCCCTCATTCAAAATGTCACAGGCAGCAAAGTCAGCTGTGAAGACTTCACAGTAGCCTCAGGCAAAGCAAAGCAAGAGTGGATCCTCCATTTCTGCATATTGGGGTAAACCCACCAGTGCAGGGAAGGCTGCCACCTCTTTCCAAGCTGTGCAGGTCAAGAGAAACCCAACCTCAGTCTTTAGAACTGCAAATGGATCTTTGGGCTTGGTGTTAGTTACTGTGAGCTGCTCTCTAAATGCAGTGGTTGTAGAAGTCTTGGGCAGCTAGGAAAGGGAGGAGCTAGACCTGGATAAATGGTCAAAGCAGACCTGCTTTGCCCTTCCTGTAGTTAGGTGCATGGAGCTATCCTAACGGGCCCTTGGGAGCTGGTATAGTGGCTTGCTAAAAAGAGAATTAAGATGTCAGATTACTTTGCAGTGCTACCTTACTGTAGGTAATGACTGGGAAATGATGACAGAAATCACCTCAAAGATTTTAATAGCCACAGAAGAAGTGCTTACATGAAAGCACTCCCTAAAGAGACCTTTGTCTGGAGCCAAACGGCCTCAATACCCACTTACAGGAAAAACAAGGATATCTTTGAAAAAAAGGTTATCTTTGTAGCTGAATTCTACTTTATCATAAATGTCCAGCATTTTCACCTTCTTCCTGCAGTCCCAAGAGGCTGAAGGTGCCCTGTACTTGATATAACCATCAGTGCCCCAGTGCAGGGGTAGAAGGATAAAGAGCCTGAAGGAACAGCCTTTGTTGCTGGAATGTCATCTGCTCTTATCTTAGGCCTGGCCAACAGTGAGCTACCATGTAATTGAAAAGGGAGCTACACATTTAGTCACAGGGCTGATGTGGTAATGCTGAGATGAGGATCATTTATGTTTCCATGCAGCTATTTTTTCCCTATCAAGCAGGGAAAAACGTCATAGTATTTGGTAACAGGGTGCTACAGAAGACAGCATTGGTGGAGTGGTGGTGCCAAAACCAAAAGGCTTATGAAATGAAAACTTTTCCTTTCCCCATCTCCTACAACCCTTGCGATTCTCTCATGATCCCCTGGAATGCTGCATCCCCTCATCTGCTGGCACACATTTCCTTTACCACATGACACATTCACACATTTCCCCCCTTTAGCTGAATCTGTAGTCTTTGAATGCTCTTTAATGAGCAGAGCTTGTAGTTTTCATTTTGACCTCCCCTCCCCCCAGACACAGTTTGCTTTGCATGATAGTTTTGCATTGGAATGGCAACAGTTTTGTTTTATTGAGCATGATTTTTATTTTGGGGGGGTCAACCCTAATTTCTATTTCCTTTTCTTTCCTCGATGTCTGCTGAACCCCGTTTCGTCTCCTCCATCCATCTCGTCGCCGTGGTTATGCTGCTCCGTAACACTGCATTATGGTCCTGACACACCCAAACACTACCACCCACCCTCCTTCCTTCCATCTCCATCCCTCCACCTCTGTGCATCGTTATATAAAAAACAAAAAACAAAAAACCAAACCAACTCAAAACACACCACCAAAACCACTGGCGGATGTCACGGTGCTTGTTGTCCAATTAGGGTGAAAATTCCTTCCTACAGGCGACTGTGGCAAAACTGGGACCTCTTCCTCGTATTCTTGGTGATATCACCAAATCAATGACCAACCCTACGCCGATACAGCAGCAACTGAGGCGTTTCACCGAGCACAACTCTAGTCCAAACATCAGTGGCAGTCTCTCCTCAGGGCTTCAGAAGATATTTGAGGACCCCGCTGATGGGTATGTACCAGCCAGAGCTCAAGGGAAGATGTGGGAGAAGGGGATTGGGAACCCTGTTAGGAGCCTCAGCTGCTTCATCATCTGAAGTGTCTGCCTGGGCCAGCTGCAGGACCAGGGTGCTTGGGCCTCTCTCACAGGGAACACATGCTCTCGGTAAGAGGGTGTGTCATGTGGCACTGGAGTCCTGAAGATTTTGACTTACACAGAACTCAATCATCTCTCTTTGAGCCAGTGACTTCAGCTGCTAAAAAAACAGTCTTGCAGTTTGTTACCAAGCTATGTGTTGGGATGCATAGTCAGCCATAACGTTTCCTTCTGTCAATCAGGCCACTTATTTACTGCTAATGACAAAACTGGGCTGTAGGAGGAACTTGTTATCAGTGGAAAAGCAAAGATAGCCCCTTCTCTGTCTACTGCAGCTTTTCTCACACTGCAATAGCCATTAATCTGAAGCAAAAACCTGTCAGGTGGTAGAATTGCCAAAAAACTTGGATACTGTGATCTCTGAGCAGTTCCTGTGCTGTCAGGTATGCTGGACAGTATTGTCATGCAGAAAGAGGCTACATCTAGATCTACAGGAGCCTTCACACAGCTCCTGTTGAATCAGACACCCACAGTATGTAATGTCAGCAAAGGGTTAAATGGAATCTGAACTGCTCTGAACTCTTACTGGAGACAGACTTGTCCAGGGGGATAGGATTTGGTGGGTATGGTTTGCGTTTTACCTGTGGAAAAAATAAAGATGAAGCACTTCTTGGATCAAATGTAATTCACAAAGATAAGTGGTAATTATTGAAGAGTGTGTTCTGACTTGAACACAAAGAGCTTGTAAGAGGAAATAGTTTCCTTGAAGCTTTCACATGGGGGAAGGTTAAATGAGGTAGAGAGACTTCTCTGGGACTCCCATCAGGATGCTTAAAAATTAACCAGCTTCCTTTCCACTCCACAGCGACATCCATAAGGTGAAGTCTCCAACCCAGGAAAACGGTGATGGATATTTTAGGGATGAGACCTTACTGTTGGTTCACCAGGCATCCACCCAGAGCATGGCTTCCTCAGATAAGGATGAAAGGGAAAGCATCTTGCCCAATGGACGTAGCGTCTCTCTCATGGACCTCCAGGACCCTCACACATCTCACACTGACCACTCTTCCATTATGCACGATGTGCCTTTGCGCTTGGCCGGCAGCCAGCTCTCTGTCACACAGGTGGCCAACATAAAACAGCTGTGGGAAACCCAGAGCACACCCCAGAGTGCTCCCCAGGTGAGGAGGCCTCTCCACCCCGCTCTGAACCCGCAGGGCAGTCTCCAGCCTCTCTCTTTCCAGAACCCAGTTTACCATCTCAACAACCCCACCCCTCCAATGCCCAAGGTTTCCGTGGACTCCAGCCTGGAGAACCTGAGCACTTCCAGCTCCCGGAGCCGAAGCAACAGCGAGGACTTGAAATTGAGTGGACCCAGCAACAGCAGCATGGAGGATTTCACCAAACGCAGCACGCAGAGCGAGGACTTCTCCCGGCGCCAAGCGGTCCCGGACAAACACCCCGTCCCCATCGCCCTGCCCCGGCAGAACAGCAGCAGCCAAGCACAGATCCGCAAAATGGACCAAGCAGCACTGGGGGCCAGGGCCAAAGCCCCACAGTCCCTGCCACACAATGCTTCCCTGAGGAGCACAGGCAGCATGTCTGGAATGTCGGGGGCCATGGTGACTGAACCCGTTCAGAACGGGAGCCGCTCGTGGCAGCAGTCCTCGTCCTCCAGGGAGAGCCCCGTCCCCAAGGTGCGGGCGATTCAGAGGCAGCAAACCCAGCAGGTAAGGAAAGCCTTTTTCCAGGTAATTTCTGCTGTGATGCTTACCCGACTGCTGCCTCAAAGCAGCTTTTTGACCTCTGAGTTGTATCAAGAGTGCTGGCAGTTAAGCAAGTGGCTAGTAGCAGGTGTAAGGAATAGTCAGGCTTGTTGCCCTTACCAGCTTGGCGAGCCCAGCTTACCTGTTATTTTTTGATGTTTTCATACTGAACTTAAAAAAAAATAACCTACCGTTTACTAAGGTTGCAGCAAGCCTGCTGAAATAAACAGGACTTGAAAATTCATCTGATAAAAGAAATCAGAAGAAGCTTTTTTTCCAAATTGTAGGTTGAGGTTGCTAGGTGAAAATGTGTTTGCTCTGCAGTGCTCATTTATAAGCATAGCTACCTAAAAACAGAGAAATAAACAGATATCATATCACAGAATGAACTGCTGCCAAAATAATAAATAAGTAGAGTTGTCCTAAGTGAGGAGAAATCTGTATTTCACCATGATGCAGCAATCTATTGCTGGTTCCCAAATAAATACTGCTTTTTAATTAATCATCCCAAACTATGAATAATGCAAACACCATCTGGAAAGGAGTGCTGGTACATACCAACTCCTAATGCCCTTTATCACTTGTTCATAGGTGACTACCATTCAAGATTTTCCTGTCAGAAAGCCAGTATTCCTTTACCTTAAAAAAATCAAAACAAAACTGTTGTGATTTGCTGTGTATGAAAATCTTTTCTTAAATAAGTTTAATCTTAAAGAGAAAGTAAGTATTTAAATGCTTACCACTAGAATGAAAGTAGATGATGTCTCAATCTGCAGGTCAGAGGGAAGGTGTTTTTTTGTCAAAATGTCATAACAGGCCATATAGAGTTAGCAGCAGGGCAGGGTGGGATCTTGAAGGCAACACCACTATTCCTTGGGGTTAAATGTTTTCTTTTGTGGTCACTGTGAAGGTAAACATGGTCATGTTTGATTTACCCTTCCTAGTGTAAAAGGACATTTTTTAAGGTCCTGCTTTCCACAAGACCTTCTAGAAAGGATGAGGTTCTGCATGCAGGCAGGAGGGAAGACTTGAACTCCAGAAAGTTGCAGTCCCTGAGGCTGAGATTGCACTGTGCTGCTGGTGAAACTACATCCCCAAGGAAGTTCTGGATCCTGTTGGCAAAAGGGCTGAGGAAGCTGTGGTTATATAGGGGTTTGACTTGTAAGGCAAAGCAGGCAGAAGACTTGAGTTGCCAGTGTGAGCTCCTGACCTTCTTTTATCTGGGAAAGGTTTTACTGGTTTCCCTGCTGGTGTAGCTCTCTTGGAAAACTCCTGAATGTTACAAGTGAAAGGGGGAAAATCTGGATGATGCCTGTGAACCCAGGAGCAATCAGGGCTTCAAAACTACATAGATACCTCCAGTTCTTTAAAGTGTAAGGAGATCAGAAACACAGAATCACAAAGAAAAGCTTAATTTGCCAAGTTAGTAACACCAAAAAAGAGTGATTGTCTATTGTTTGAAGTGCATATGTTTGTGCCCTCCTTTAGAGTGTGTTTTGTTGGGGATTGAAGGGGTTGATAGGGAAAGTACACTGAATACTACTGAGCCTAGTGCAGAGGTGGGTGGGAATTTTTAGGCCAGTAGGAAGGATAAACTCCCTCTGCATTTCTCAGGCATCCAGTGAACCGTTGTTGTATGATCTGATGATTTTTGTTGAATGGTTCCATGCAGTGTCCTAGCCAAAATCCCCGTGGACATGGTGCCTTTCCTCCGGGCTTGTTACGGGAAGTGCAAAGCGGCGTTACTTGGAGGTGTTAGGATAAGGAGCAGAAGAAACTGCAGGTGCTGCATCTCCAGTCTTTGTGTGTACACCTTATGTGGGTGGCTTCTGCCCTGTGTCTGTTTACAAGAAACCTTGGGTTAGCTGTTTGCAACCTCCTCTTCTCATCTTAAGTTGCTGATCACCTCACTGTACCCAAGTGAGATCAGTTACCTTTGCTTGCTTAGCATCAGAGTGACATTTCAAACTTCCCTCTCCTCCATTTACATTTCCATTCAGCTTCATAGATGCCTGTGACTATGACTGGCTGCAGGGGAGTCTCCTCCCCTCTTGTAAGCAATGTTCATCTATGTCTTTTTCCACTTTACTTTCCATGCTAATTGTTTTCACTGGATTTGTTAGAGTACTTGCTCCTACTTTATTTGGAGAAATCAATTTGTTCTTTCCTTCTCCACAGCCTTGAGAAATGTCTTGAAGTGTGCCAAAGTGAGGGGCCAAAATTTTTTTTCAGGCAAATTCCATTGCATCCTTTTAATTGCAAATTACAATTAAATTCTGTTGTGTGGAATTCTGTTCTTATTTTTAAAAGAAAAAGAAGAAAGAGAAGTTGGGCATGTTCCTTCTAGGCATGCTTTGTGGGCGTTATGATTAATAGGCTGTTCTTCACGAGCCCCGTTTGTTCCTGAATATAGAGCTTGGCCCTTTGTTTGCTGGGAGAGGTCACTTTTTGCCTTCCATTTCCATTTAGTAGGTAGGAGGGAACAGAAATGTCAGTGTGTTCCTCTGGAAGAGAGGCAAAGAGGGGAATTAATACACATTCCTAGCAGGCGCTTTTTTTTTTTCCTCTTTATTAGTGTTTAACTCATAACCCATTAGCATGTTTGCCATCCACTTGGTCCTTGTAGGCATTCTGTGTTTGGCTGCTGGAAGCATTCTTTCCCACAGCTTGCAAGGTAGTTTGGCAAGGTTTGCTGGTGATCAGTCTGTTACAAGGTTGTGGTGATCCAGTTTATAGTCAACCTTCTGCTTAGTTTTCCATGACTCCAATGAACAGTGACACCGTTCATCCGTAGCTGTTCCTAATTTCTCCAGCAGTTCCTAGAGCCAAAGTGTTTACCTCCTAGAAGAGCCTGCTGGTGGCAGGATGACACATGGTCCATGGTCTCTCTTGTCATGGTTGCCCCACAGCAAATACCACCAAGAAATCCCTCTAAGGAACTTTGCAAAGCTGTCAGGCTGTCTTGAGAGGGGCTGTTGGCCTTTCTGCTGCAAAGACTTCCGTTTAGCACAGAGGCCCCTGCCTATATCCAGCAGTTTTTGCTTAATTCCTGCTCCTTTCCTTTGCCTTTCTACCTGTCCTTCCTGAGGCTTCTTCTGGTGCTGGAGCCTTTATCACTGCTCAGGACAGCTGAGAACATTGCAGGCAGATTCTCTGGGCAGAAATGGAGGCTGATATGATCCATCACCTGACTCGTGGTCAGAGGCTTTTGCTCCCCCTGAAGCCACTGAAACTGCAGCTTCAAAATCTCCCTGCCCTGCCTGGCCCTGCCAAGGAGCAGAGCTCACTGAGGTGCAGTACTGGGGGGGAGCTGAAGAGCTGCTCTGAGCACAAAAAGAAGCTACAGTTGGAGAGGGGGAAAGTTGGTCTTTTGGATTTCTCAAAAAGTTAAGACAGTGTTGCTCTTTCAGGGGTAATTATGCTAATTCTTGTGCTTATAAACTTGTCCATGAAAATTGCTTGGAACTTGATGCAAGCCAGGGGGGGAGAGTTTCTTGTTTATTTTCTTGACTTCTCAGGTTTCTGTAAAGAGGGAATGTTAATGATGTTAATGTCTTACAGTTCTCCTAATAAGCACTGCTGACCCTGCCTTCCTTTTGCAGCCTTGCCTGGGTGTACATGCTGTAGTTGACCATCTCAGCCTGATAGGCACTGCAGTGATGTTTCTTTGCCACTTGAAAGTCATGCTGTGCTTTCTTGAGTCCCAAGCAGTGCAGCCCCATGGTCCATTGCAAAGCCTGACTGCAGCCTGGCTGAGAAAGCTGCTCCTCAGAGCTTCAAAGAAACCAATCTGTCTTACCTGAGCAGGCTGCAAGAGAAGCTTTGTCCCTCTCTTTTCTTTGTGAGAAGAATCATAGGCTGAGAAAGCCTCACTGAAAATTTGGCAAAGGGGAAAGGTGGCTGTGAACAGGATTTGGTATCAAGAAGGTTTCCAGAGAGAGGCTCACTTAGCAAGGAAGAAAAAATTCTCAAGTCGATTGGTTTTACAGGGACTCGGGTAAGAGCTGGGGGTCCAAAGACAAGGGAGAATCCTGTAGCTCTGCAAGAGAGGCTTAGGGGGAACCCTTTGAGACTGACAGATTCATGGCCTGTTTTCTCCAAATAAATTTGGTTTTCGAGCTGGTTTGTATGTAGTTTCTCTGAAAAATGCTTACAGGTATCTCTGCTCCAGGTTCAGTCACCTGTGGACTCTGCCACGATGTCACCAGTGGAAAGGACAGCTGCCTGGGTCCTCAATAATGGACAGTATGAAGAAGCAGAGGAGGATTCAGAGCAGAATCCTGATGAAGTCAAGCATGCTGAAAAGGTAGATTCTGTCCTGTATGCAGCTGACTTCTGGGTGGACAGTGAGCCCTGGCCACCCACAGCAGAGTTCAGACCAAGTTTCAGGCGCTGCTTTGACAGAGTTGTGCTTTGAAGCTGAGGTTGTGTTGGCATGTCCTGCTGTACCTGCTGCCACACATACTTGTAGTACCACATCCCATGCTATAGATTAACCTATGTACAGGCTGCAGCATGTCAGATGGGTGCAAACTGACACAGCTGAGAGTTTGCACGTAACAAATCGATATTTGGCACTTATGTGCATCCTGAGTCATGCTGCCATGAGCTATATTGGATCTGCTTAAGTCATTATTTTTTATGACACTATAGCTAGAGCATACTGCAGCTTTTCTATGATTTCAAAACTTCTAAGTGGTCATTAAACTCCATTAGAAAAAACAAAATGACAATTGTTAGCCCGACTAAGTATAGCTTAGGATATGCTAAATGATTGTACCAGGCTCTGTAAATGAAACTTAATCTTTGTCAGCAGTTGCAGTCAAATTGTCTTGGGCTTCACCTCAGGCAGTGTCTGTCACCTGGGTAGTACAGTGTTTCTGGGCTACACAGAAACATCCATGATCTTTTTTTTTTTTTTTTTTTTTATTTAATATATTTATATATATTTAAGTGTATTTAATATAATAGATACTATTTTTCCAAGTACAGCTACACCTATATGCTGCTATGGTGATAAAGTTTAGAAAGAGGTTTGGTATTCTGAAAAGGCAGGGATTGAAGAGGAGGACATCTGGTAGACAAAAAGCAGGATTATAGGATTATTAGGAAAGGACCCAAACCAAAGTGGAGTATGCAGAGATTCAGTGTACTGTTGCAGAAGTGATTGTTCACAGAGACAGTAAGTAGAAAAAAAACCTCATCCAAGTAAACTTACAGGCTTTACTCTGTAGTGAATTATTTGCTCTATCACATGCCCCCATGCCTTGATTAGGTCCTAAAGAATGAGCTGTTTGGATCCCATACTGGATTCAAACAGTTTTCTAAGTTTGATCACCCCATGACGTTTTTGCAGTTGAGCACTGTTAGCAGCTTCTGCTGGGGAGAGGCTTGAATCTGGAGTAAATGGGGATGTTACTGATCAGGACTGAAGAGTCACATCAGAATCCTCTGAGTGCTTAAATTGTGCTACAGAATGACATCCTGCAGTGGGGGACCAGCTTAGTGCTCAGTGGGTGCCTGAGTGCTCCTTGTCTGTATTCCCCACAGCTGTTCGCTTGTCGTCTCCTTCACTTCCATCAATTCACATTTCATGAAAAAAAAACACCATTCTTTGTCATTCTTTGAACAGCAGCAGCAGATTATAATGATCTGATCTCTTCCTTTTCCCATTGCATCTGATTCCTTCCTCCTCTCCTTCCACCTGCAGTATGAGCAAGAGATAGCAAAGCTGAAGGAGCGCCTGAAGGTCTCGAGTCGCCGGCTGGAAGAATACGAGCGGCGGCTTCTGGTGCAAGAGCAGCAAATGCAGAAGCTGCTGCTGGAGTACAAGTCCAGGCTGGAAGACAGTGAGGAGAGACTGCGCAGGCAACAGGAGGAGAAGGACAGCCAAATGAAAAGTATCATCAACAGGTGAGGCTTTGAAAAGTGTGGGACTGTGCAGGACAAGACGAGGCAGTTGGGAGTGTCAGATGGATAGATGAGCTTCCCTGAGCGCAGGAGAATTTTTCTCTTGCAGAGACAGGACAACCAGAGGAGTCAAACCAACAGGCCAGAGGACCTGAAGACCTCTGGAATAGTATTGAACTGTCCTGATTTGTACCTCTTTTTGCTCATCAGATTAATGGCAGTTGAAGAGGAGTTGAAGAAGGATCATGCAGAGATGCAAGCTGTCATCGATGCAAAGCAGAAGATTATTGATGCACAGGTAAGGAGCTCAGGATCACCAAGAACCAGGTGTTTGGTGTGTAAAACCCCTTATTTCCACTCCCCTCCTGCCCCAGCGTTGTTATCCAGCTCTCAAGTCAGTGTGGTCGCTGGTGTTCCACATGCAATTTGCTGCCTTCCAGGAGAGAGTTGGGTTTTCTAATTAGTAAAGGCTTTACCTGCCAGACACTAGGCTTTGAGAAAGACTGACAAAACTCGCAGGACTGCCTGCTTCTCCAAAACCCTTTTTCCTCTGCAAGATCCCAAGGGGGTAAAGGAATAATGCTTCATTGTGTAGACATTGTTTCAAGTGTGGGCTTTGGAACTCTGGAAAAGATGTGCCTCATACCAGCATAGTTTAATTGCCATGTGCATGCATCTCAGCTATGCAAGCTAAAAGCATGGCTTTGAATATTCAAGTCAAGAAAAGAAAATGCTTGCAGCAGAGCATTGCCCTCTATAATGTCACACATGGCATTTCACCCCATCTGACTGCCCCTGTCAGATTTCCTGGAGAGAGGCCCACTTTGCCACGAGCCTGCAGTGCTTATCCCAGCCAAGACCAATGACATGTGGAAAGTGGGACACCCTGGGCAATGTGTATGAGTGTTTTGTGTGGGATCATTTCAGCTTTTCTTCTGTGTCTGTGCTGATCCCAGAGAGCAAAGCTTGTCCAACAGAACCTGAAAACCATTTGATATCTGCCTGCCATGTTATGTTTGTGGTTATTTGCATCTGGAGGACATCTTCCCTGCTTCTGGCCTTTTTGGTTGTCCCAAGTAAACTTTCCTTAATAGATAATCTTAACCTGTTTCAGGAATAACCCAAGATATTTCAGAAAGTTTTTTACCATGACAAAGAGTGAGGGGGAAAGAAAGCTTCAGTTGAAGTTAAAAGTGGTGCAGGTCTATTGGAATGTAAGTGAGCACAAAAGGGCACTTTCTCCCTGTTGAATGGCCAGCAATAATAAAAATGTGAGCTCACATGGAACTGTAGGGATAATAGAAAGCAGAAAAAGAATGTATTCTTAAAAGTCAGGTGACACTAATGTTGTTCCAAAAAGCTCCCTCATCCTGTGTGCAATAAACTGATCCACACACAGAGTCGAGGTGTTTGCTGTAATATCCAGTCCTGCACAGAAAAGGGAGACTGACATAACTAGGAGCTTATTTATAGCAAATTTCTTTTTAGTAATTTGAAAAGTTCTGTTTTTCCTCTTGATTCTGTCCTTTTTCTCACAGTTCTTCAGAAAGACTGTTCATGAAAGCTGTATTTTTGGATCCGTGCCATCTAATCAAAATAAATCACTTGTGTACAGGGACATGGCACTTGTTACCTGGCCTTGCAGGGTAATAAGAAAATCCTACTGGACTTACAGCATATAGAGATCCTAAATAACTGTGTAGGATGCTCTGTGTGGAAACACCATTGTAGTCACCTGTTCTAGATGAAGCTCAAGGTTAAATCCTTTCTGTGAGGACTTGCTCTCAAAATGCACAGTTGGAGAGTGCAGTGATGGAGAATGAACAGTCACTGAGTTTTCTGTCACTGAGAGTTTTCAGTCACTGAGTTTTCTGTTTTCTTGATGGTGGAGAAGCAGTACAGCAGCCTCTGGTCTGATCAAGGAGTGTGGCACATGGAAGCTGGAGTCAAACTTGAATGTGCTGGGCTGTTTTTTGGAGATTGGCACAGTCAGGGCATCTTGCTTGTACACACTGGAGGAACAGCAGCTCACCCAAACAGCAGCCTGGTTTTTGGAGGGACTGATGCCTTTTTCAGCTGCCCCGAGAAGGTGAAAGGGGCACTGGGCAGTGCATTGTGTGCACTGTGCTTCCAGAGGCTGGAGCAGGAACTAAGTCTGACTAAACTCTGTCCTCTGGGCAGCAGAGCTGCAGAGTCCCAGCCCAGTTGCTGCTGTGAGTGACGTCTCTGCTGTGTTAAATTACAGGTCATAAATGGGGATGAGATAATTCCAACAGGCAAGTAAACCAAATCAGTTCTCTAGCCCAGCAGTACCCAAGTCCTGGCCCAGTGCACTGACCTCCTACCCATTCCAGCTCCTCCCACTCCCTGCATCCAGTTCTTGTGTGAGACATGGCTGTTAGTGTTTTCCTTAGAGTGAGAAGATGCCTCTGCTCACCAATCTCATGCTTTTAAGATTGATTTTTTCCAAATGTGTGTTTCCAGTCGTTTTGCAAACTGTCATAGTGAGCACTCATAGGTGCCAGAAAATAACCAGCCTTTCATTTTTAACTCTTTCAGAAGTCATATTCTTTGGAAAGAAACATTGATTTTGAATTCTACACTAGAGGTGAAATTTAGTCAGAGGAGGAGGAGCTTTAACTTGCTGAAGAACACATTTCTGCTAAGGTGGTTCTTTTGCAGGAGTTATTTCCCCATAGGAGGAAAAAAAAGGCCTTTCAGTCCTCCACTGTTGCTTCTCCTTACCTTGCCTGGATCAGGGCAAGTGCTGGAGCAGGCTCTAGCCTGCCTTGCTGTTTGTTGACTGCTGTACAGAGCTTAGGCTCTTCAGGGCTGGAATATCAGCACTTCTTTAACTCTTCTGGTTTTCTTTTTTTGTTGTTGTTGTTTTGTTTTTTGCACCCTAAGACTTACCCCTGTGGGGAAGCTCCCTGAGAAAAGCAAACATGACTTGATTGCTGATGTACCACACAGCTTATGTGCTGGGATCCAGATCGCAAGGGGCTGTTGTAGCACATAGGCCTCCTGATCAATATGTCTGAACTATCCCTTAATGTTTGTGCCTTCTGTGCATCACTTGTCCTTCCATTGTGTTTCTCAATGGGCCAGACTGGGAAGAGTTCTTGCATGCAGTAAATGAGATATTTTTCCTTCTCAAAGTGAAAAAGCCCATCAGCTGGTAGCTGCTGCTTTGTGTGGCTCCATTTTAGTTTGTTCTTTTTTGAGGGAAGATGAAAATTGCCATTTCTAATCATGGTCCTAAGTCTTTGGCTTGGCCCTCCTGTGCTGCATCCCACTGCAGATAATCTAGCTGCTAGTAGATTGGGTTCTGTTGGTGGATTTTTCATTCTTTATAAATTCAGCACACATCTTTTAGTTTTGTGAGTACTGCTGAAAGTGGAGGCTAGCACCTTCTGTGCTGGAAGAGTCAAATCTGGGCTGTGGGAACCCTGGATTTGGTGGAGCCCAGGAGCCCCTCTGAGCTGGAATGGGTCTAGGAGTGCAGTGTGTTCAGTGTTTGTTCTTTGTGTTCTGTCAATGGCATCTCCCCCTCCACCCACACTGCCCTCTTCCCCTTCACCTCACATAACCCCTTAGTTGGAGCTTTTGGCTGCTGCTTCTCTATGTTGCTATTGCACCCTTGCTCCTGCTGGTGACTGCAGGCTGCCATTATCTGCTTTTTAAAATTATTATTTAGTTCAAGTATACCATGAGTTTATTCTGAGTTGACTCCATCCAAAACACAGAGACAATGGCCATGAGATACCACTTGCACTTTTTTGCTGCCAGATGAAACCACCACTCTTGTTTTCTGCTGCCTGTTTCTGTTTTTCTAACCTATATTTTAAAATAACCAAATTGGCTGGTGTTGTTACTAACACCAACACCCTTCCCTCCCTCCCCTGGCAAAATACTGTGGTTTCTACCTGCCTCAGTTGGAGCAGCAGGACTGGATCAGTTCACCACCATCACTTTTGACTCACTGTCACCCTTCCATCACATAAAAGGGCCAGGAGAGCCTGACCTGTGAAAAGCCACCAGCACCTAGGGGCCACGCAACCCCAAGAAAACAGAAAGAGGCAGACATCCCATCTTCCCACAGAATTAGCCGAGCTGCCTCTTCCTGGAAACCATCTGAAGACAGTCAGAACCCCGGGGGTCCCCCGGAAATCACCCCCAAAAGCAGATTTGTGGGGCCGAGGCATCTCATTTGTGCAGCAGCTCTTGACTGTGCGGGGTGTGTGTTGCAGGAGAAGCGGATCGTGTCCCTGGACTCCGCCAACACGCGGCTGATGAGTGCCCTGACCCAGGTGAAGGAGCGCTACAGCGGCCAAGCCTCCAGCGGCGTCCCAGCCTCCAGCGGCGTCCCCTCCAGCAACCCCACCAAGCTCTCCATCACAGAGAATGGTGAATTCAGAAACAGCAACTGCTGAGAGGGAGCAGATACCTTCAAAATATACCCCACCCCTACCCTCACTTCCCCCTGACAGGTTTACATAATGCTGCTAAAAAAAAAAAAAAAAAAAAAAAAAAAAATAAACCCACCCCCCAAAAAAAAAACCCACAACAACAAAAGAATTGGTAATAAGAACTCTGAAAGGTGTACTTTAGGCCACTCAAGGCCACGAGAACCAGGCTCCTGAGAACAACTTCTTTCCATATCACTGTGTAAATAGAGGGAGCTCTTAGGTCGTGTACAGAAAATGCCTCCAAAAGGAGGTTAATACTGTAGAATTTTTTAATTATTGCTATTTTTATTCTTATTTTTTCTCTTGTTGGAAGCACTGCAGTCCTTGGAGGAGGAAGAGGGGAGTGTGAGTGCATGTGTGTTGTGGGTGAGAGAGAGATGAGCAGTGGTTATATTTGACGGCAGCTATGTATCTCAGGCTGACTGATACATGAGTGAAGTGAAATAGTAGTGAAATTAATTCTATAAGGAAACTCATCTGCTGGTTTTATCCCCCTCTAGCTGTTCTTTAACTGAATGCAAACTTGATAGCAAACGTTTTAACAAGAAAATAGGCTTTTGCTGGATCCTGTACCTACTTTGGGTACGACTCCAGCAAAAAATTACCAGTCTTTGTGAACTTTTAAAGCTTGGAGCAGCACAGTTTGTTTCTTTGCATTTGCACACAGTCAAGCTCCCCATCAAACAGAGTGTATCTGCAGTTTTTCAAGGTAAAATTCTTCCTTTTTTTACCCCAGTTCTAATGTAGTTTTGTAGAGGCAACCAGGTGAACAGCATCAGGTGTTGCCAGTCAGGAGGAGGAAGGCATGAGCTCCTGTTAAGCCCACCTGTGCCCAGTTAGGGCTGGTCCCAACTGCACATGAGCAGAATTGGGGGACCAATAAAAGGTCCAGGAGCTTCCAGGAGCCAGCTGGGTTCACTCCTGACCAGCCTGAGGAAGAGGACAGTCGACTCCGGAGTGTTAGCACCAAGATAGACTGACTGATTCTAAGGGCAACTTTTGGAGTGCTGTCCTTGCACCTTGGCAAAAACACCTCCTGGACCCCAAAACACTGTGGTCCAGGAAAGGATTATCAGCAACATAGTTTTGTATTTTCTGGTTTGAGAATTTACAGACCTGTAAACACTTCTTTTTCTTGCTAAATTTCTGTCCAGTCCCTGCATAATTCCCCATGCAGTAGGTGACCTGAACTTTTTCTCTGCACTCCATCAGGAACACCTGGGTTCATGCTCTGAGAAAGGAGTGAACCAAAGGGTGCCCATGCCCAGCAAAGCAGGCTCCCATATGCAAAATTCTTGGAGTTCTGTGCAAACCAGTTTTCCTTAAGTAGTTTAAATTAAGCTTTCATCTTCAGTTAGTTTCAATTGCATTTCATTGAAGCATAGTTTCAGACTGGATGCAAATACATATATAATTACAAAGTGACCTTTACTCCTTTGGAAACACTTGGCTTTTCTAAGCCAATTTCTTGCCTCCTGAAGGTGACCCTGGGTTCCCTGAACATGGAGGATTCACAATACCAAGGACCCAAGTTCATTGTCATGTTTGTTTGTTCTTTGAAAATTTATTTATCTCACCTCTGTGGGCAAATGCAGCATGTGGCAGACTGCAGGGTGTTTGTTCATGGTTCTGCTGGATTATTGTGTGATGATGATTCAGTTAAAGGTCATAGTCCAAGTATGTTACATTACAATAAATTGAAAGACCATATCTCCTGCACTGCTGTAAGAAAAACATGTATGAATCTTTTCTAACAAGGCCTTGGCTATTAATTCACCTCTAGAGAAAACTTGAATGCAACAACTTGGGATTTACATTGAATACTTAATATTAATACTTAATACAATAATTGAATACAATTAAAACAAAAAAATAATAAGCAGAAGTACAAACCAGAAAATCACCCTTATTCCATGCCATTTGTTCCAATCATTACTATCTCTTATTCCTAAATACATCTATACACAAATTATTGCTACCTCTCTGTACTAAAAGTCACTAAGTAATTCAGTCTATGATTGCAGATGTTCATCTGTTGTAGCAGATTCTTTAAAAAAGGAGCAATTGTCACAGTTCATGTCCATGGTCCACAAGTTCCAGGTTGCAGATGTTAACTTGAAGGAAGTTACTGGATGCCAGTCGATGAATCTAGTTCTGGTTTCATCACCACAAAATCATCCCAAAAAACACTCACAGAACACTGTTAGTTTATGCAATAATTCACATAACAGTAGTTAATGTGGGATACAAGTTCATGACTCTCAAAGATTCCATGCACTACTGATGAAGCTAGGCAAGCAAAAATCAGGTATTCTCACCTAGTGTTAGACTCCCTTATGGTACACATTGTACTCCTCCATCTTTCATCATCACCCACCAAGTGTTTTCAGGCCCTTGAGCAAAAGCAACCCCAGGAATGGGTTTGCCTTTGCCTGAGGCAGGACAAACCCAAACTGTTTTCCCTAGCAGATTCTTTTCATGCACCACAGGCACTTTGTCCCCATCTACTGTGTGTAGAAGATCTGACTGAGCAGGACCAGCTCGATTGATGGAACCCCTGGTGTTAACTAACCAGGTAGCTTTTGCCACGTGCTTGTCCCAGTTTTTAGAAGTTCCACCACCCATTGCCTTTAAGGTAGTTTTTAATAGTCCATTGTACCTGGGTAACTGCTGACCACTTGATACTTTCTTCCTCAAGCTGTGCCTTTAAGTTCCATCTACTTTCCTTCTGCCATCATTCATCACAGTACCAGGCAGTCTGTCGAGTTTGTTTTTATCTGTCTTGGAGTAGCTCTCATCTACAAGAAACCTTTGCAAACTCCTTGTTAAGTATTTATGTCTGGTCTGCATCTCCCCTTTGATATGTACTGTACTCAACACAGCTACACCATGGGAATTTGTTCCCAGGAGTAGCCTCTGCAGATGGGCACATGCACTGTTCCTTTATTACCCACTGCAAACAGTGTGGGTGTTGTGTGGTCACAGGAATACATTGCCTAGAACAAGGCAGAAGCAGTTGTGGTGTTCTGGTAGCATTCAGTCTAGCATTAATCTGGGATTTCACCAGAGCTCTCCAGCTCTCTGGTAATTATCAAAGCTTGCTGGCTGAGCTGTATGGTTTGATGATGAAGACTGAGGTATCCATTGTGGTTTCTGCAGAGAAATGCAGTAGGGGCAACATTTCAGCCCTGGTTTTTGGAGAATACCTGCCCCAAGACTGATACATTGTGGTGAGCTCTTCAGTGATTCCAGCAATCACTGAATCACTTTCTTCTCTGAATTTTTTAAGTTTGTAGACAAGGAAAAGTTGTTATTCCAAGAGTCTGAGTCCTTGCAGCTTGTTGCTAGGCTTGTTGTTTCTCTTCTATTGCAGTTTCTACCCTAAAGGGCAAAGTGTGCTCCTCTGCCTCCCACTGTAGAGGAGAAGTTGTCCCAGGAGAGCATGAAGGTTGCAGACTAAAATTGATGAGCTCCAGAGCAAATTGTGCTCCCAAGTTCTGCAGGCAACCATCTCTCCTAGCTTATTACCAACCAACTTTCTAGAACCAATTTTAAGCTGCTTCAAGCTGGCAGTATGTGAAAATGCCAGCTTCTATTTTTGTCTAGTCTGATAAAATTCAAGTGACAGTAAACCATGTGGCAGCCAAAAGGTTTGGAGCCCTCATCACGTTTGGTTTAAGACGTAGCCAGTGGGTTTCTGCAGCAATAAGAGAAGTAAATAGTCAAAGTCTGATGGTGCCCATTACAGACATGAGGTTTTGGTTCTTACTTGGCAGCACATGCATCAGGCTGTGTCTGATGCTGTTGCAAGGAGCTGCTTGCTCTCCTTCAGAAAAAGATGAAGTAGTGCAGGAAAAAAATTTAATAGACTGGAGGAGCAATGCTTGGGTGCTCCCAAAGCTGAAACAGGAAAGTTGCCCCATCCTGGCAGCTCAGTCCTTGAGTACCTTGGGTATTCAGTATCTTTCTAGGATGCTTCTTGGTTCTTCCCAACCTGCAAAGCTGAAAACCTCAGGCTAGCAGGGCAGGGAAACTGCCCTGGGGAGCTCAATGGTCCTTTGGTGTGGTGCATGTGGTATGAAGGGTGTGAAGACCAGAATGACAGGGGATAGGCACTAATGGAGCAGGGAGGAAGCACAGCTGAGGAGTGGCATCCTATAAATGCCTGTTCTCTGCAACTCTAGTTGTTCAGACCTCTGTTTGTTTGTTTTTTTGTTTTTCTCCATCAAAATAGACAGATTTCACGTTATTTGCCTGATGTATTAGAAACAGGCAGCTATGCATAAAATCCCAGATTCTTAGAGCTATACATTTTGTAACATTCCTCTCCAGTGGTATAACTCAGGCAGGGGATCCAGAGAAGCATGGAAAGGGATGTGTGTGTTTTCTACTTAGAGAAAATACAAAAAAAAAAAAAGTCTATCCAGGAATAAATTCTGTACTTATCTAATAAGTCATCCAATAAACTCGTTTTATTTGGCATTTTTGCAATTACTCTGGATTGGCTTAAGCTCTTTTTTTACATGACATTAATTTCATCTTTTAATGCTTGTTTAAAGCCATTTGCTTCTTATTTTACCTGAAAACTCAAGTAGTTGAAGGCCATCAATTTTACATCATTGCAGGAGGAATGTGTCAACAAAACTTCTCTGCTGAGGTCTCTGTGTATGTACAATTCTGTTTGTGTTCTGCAAAAAATGTCTCTGTCATTCCTGGAGAATAATTCCTGTGCAGATTGAGCCATGAAACGTATTTCCATCAGTGATTAGCTTGGTCAGCCACAGGTATCCAGCTGAGCAAAAAGGGTTAAATTTAGGCTGATGCTTTAAGATATTTCCTTCTCCACAGTAAGTTAACTCCCATGAGAGCGAGCATGTCCCTACAGACCATGCCTGCCAGGAATCCTACCTGTAAAAATAGATTTTCTGTCTCAAGGGCCTTAATAAGGGTGTTACTACACGGAACTGTTTTACTATGATAGCTCTAAATAATTTATTTTTTATTTCAAGAAAGTACACCTTAAAAAGTAATAAACTTGTTTTTCAAGCTGTATTTTTATGCTAATAGCACTGGACTGTTTGGTCTCTGAGATCCATTTCTGCATTTCATTGCCTGAGTTTGTTCTAAAGAAGATTTATTTTTGTTCTGTGAATAATTTTTGAAGGTTCTTGTAATATGTACAGATATAGATACATTTGAGGTCTTTTATTGATATTCCTACAAAGAATACAAATAAACTTTAACTTTAAACAGTTTGGACTCAGTAAACCTGTGCTGATTTAAAATCCTGCTGTTTCCTTCTCTCAGCTATGCTTGTGTTCTGTGTAACTTTGGAGGGTGGATGTGTGTGACAATGTCTGTGACAAGAGCCACCTCCCTTTTGGCACCCAGAGCTACCTAGAGCAAACCAAGGGGTCTGTGGTAGAGCAGAGGAGCAGAATTAATTCCTTTCTGGTGTTCCTGGGGCTGGCTCTTTGCTGGGTGTCCAGCACAGGTCTCAGCTCTGCCTTCCCATGCTGTGCCAGGGATCTCTCCTGCAATCTGAAACTCTCTGGGAAGCATCTGGCACTGCAGAGGGGGAGAGCGACAAGCTGTGGAGACACAGAGAATTGCTGCCTGCTTCACTGGGGCATGGAATTTTTGGGATATTAATAACTGCTTAAGTGATGAAAAGAGCTGCCTTGTATGAATTAAGACATCCTTCACAGCATTCTTCTTGAAAAACTCACGGCCCATGGAATAGACAGGTGGGTTTTTCAGGGGATTAAAAACTGGCTGGATGGCCAGGCCCAAAGAGTTGGGATAAACGGAGTTAAATCCAAGTGGCAGCCTGTTACCAGTGTCTCCCAAGGCTCAGTATTGGGGCCAGTTCTGTTTAATATTCTTATCAACAGTCTGCATGAGGGGATGGGGTTGCACACCCAGCAAGCTTGCAGATAGTAAATCGAGTGGGAGTGTTGATCTGCTCTGGGGTAGGAAGGCACTGCAGAGAGATCTGGTCAGGTTAGATGGATGGGCTGAGGTCAGTGGTATGAGATTTAACAAGATCAACTGCCAGGTCCTGCACTTTGGTAGCAATAACCCCGAGCAGCACTGCAGGCTGGGGGAAAGGAAAAGCTTGCTGGAAAGGAGCCTGGTGTGTTTTGTAAAAATTGGTACAATTTGTAATGTAACAAATTTTACAATTTGTAAAAAAAAAAAAAAAGTATTTGGGAGTGTACTGGTGGACGGCCAGCTGAAAATGAACCAGCAGTGTGCCCAAGTGGCCAAGAAGGCCAACAGCATCCTGGCTTGTATCAGGAGTAGTGTGGCCAGCAGGAGTAGGGGAGTGATTGTGCCCCTGTGCTCAGCCCTGTTATTTAGTCTGAAGAAGAGCAGGCTCAGGGGAGATCTTGCTGCTCTCTACAACTACCTGAAGGGAGGCTGTAGAGAGGCTGATGTTGGTCTGCCATGTAACCAGCAGTAGGACGAGAGGAAATGGGTTTAAGTTGTGCCAGGGGAGGTTTAGGTTAGATGTTAGGGAAAATTTCTTTACTCAAGGAGTGGTGAGGCATTGGAATGGGCTGCCCAGGGAGGTGGTGGGGTTGCCATCCCTGGAGATGTTCCAAAAGCATTTAGATGTGGCACTTCAGGTCATGGTTTAGTGGTTGTGGTAGTTGGATTACAGTTGGACTCAATGATCCTGAAGGTCTTTTCTAACCTTAATGATTCCAAGATAATTACTGTGTTTATTCTTCTCATGCCAGACTGGTGAATGTAATCAGCCCAGTTTTCTCGTTTGGTCAGTTCCTACTTTGCAGCAGCCAAAAGCTGCAGAATTTGAGGCATGGATGCACAGAGCAATATTTATTTACAGGTTCACAAAAAATGCTGGATTCTAAGCAATTTATATTTGGTTTTCATGTGTGTATGAGACCTTGTATATAATGAGTGAGAAAACCTTTCATATTGAACTTATTGAATGTAAAGCCTGCACTCAAGGGGATGTTTTGCTAAAAGTATTTTCATTTTTCATGTTGTTCTTTTTTTTCTGTAACTTTGAAGCCTGCAGAATATACACAGCAAACTTGTAGTTGTTACTGTGTGCCTCCAGCCTTCACTTTGTTCTGCTCTGGTCCCCTGCATGTTCTGCCTTGTTCCTGCTTAGGTGGTAAGTTTTCCATGCCAAGAGCTGTCTTCCTGCATGTTTGTACAGAACCCAAAGCAGGGGGTGCCTGGGCAGGAGGCAGAAGCATCTTTCTGGAGGAGGTGAGTCTGTGAATTCCTACACCCCTGGCCTGTCTGCTCACCCAGCAGTCACCCCCTGTCCTGTGGCCATGCTGAGCACTGCCAAGGGGAGGAGGCAGGCCCAGCAGCCCAGGTATGAACAGGATGTTAAATTCTATTTCACCATGGAACTGCTCCTTACTTCCACTGTGTTAAACTGCAGGGCACTGTAGCCCATCTTCATTGCTCTTGCAGTTCACCTGCTGCAGCTGAGAAGTTCCTTTGGAGAAGCTCCCTCCAAGAATCTTCCAGACCAAAGGATGCAAGTGTAAAACTTTTAATGTTCTCCTATGTGCAAGAGTGTGAGCTGCTGTTTAAATCCCATTACCAGGTGGAATATTAATTTGCTTATGGTGAGATACGGATCTCGTGCAAAGAAAGTCCTTGCTCTGACTAGAACACATCTCACGTTGCTGCCCTTCACCTTTCTCCTGGTCCCACTGATTAAATATCCTCATGTTTCCAGAAGATGTATTAAATTCCTGGTTTTTGCTGTGAGAGGTAGATCAAATATCTTCATTGCAGGCATGAAACCTGGCTACTTGTCAGTTCTTCCTGGAGTATGAATACTTGTCTGTACTCAGCTCCACAGGAACATGTAATCCCGCTGATGTAGCTGGAAATTTGAGTTCTGTAGACCTGAACCCAATGTTTCTGTAGACCCAGTTAGCCCAGCTCAGCAGCTGAGCAGCATTGGCTGAAATAGAAACTGCTACTGATATTGCAAACTTCACAGTAGCTGCCACAAGCAGGGCACTTGGTAGAGATCTTCCTTGTGCCCTCCAGGTTCTTCCAGCTTCGTGTTTACTACATGACCCTAAGGACTGTTGTGTTCCTACTAGGGAGAGGGGGGGTCATGAGGAACAAACACCTGGTGAAGACACCAGTGATGGTGGAAAATAATGCAGAATGAAATGTAATCTGCACAAATGAATGACATTTCTTACCCCATTTTTCTCCACTGTCCAGGCTTCCATTTGCAGCAGGATACAGATGCTGAGAGCATTCCCTGTCGTGTTTGGCAGGGAGGAAGACCTGCATGCAGTGAAGGTGGAGGAGCTATAGCAAAGTTGCAGGCTGCAGTTCTTTGTTGCTTCTCTTCCTTGGCACAGCTGATGTAAGTCAGACAACAGACAACATGCAGGCACCATGATGTATTAGTCCTGAAGACGTGGTTGTTCTAGTGATGGGAGCTACATCTTGTCTCCCTAAGTTAACTACACTTCTATATTCTCCTGGTCTCAGAGAAAACATGAGATAACATCCCTTGTCAGAACTATGGGCACGGTATATTTACAAGCAAATAGGAATAGCAGTGAGCATAATCATGCTCATACATGCAGAGTACCACAGAGCACGTGGTGTATTGCAGGGACAGTCCTTCCTGGGAGTATGTGCAGTGCAAGTGTTCTAACTTGCTCATTGCTTGAAGGCTCAAAGAGGTGGCCATCTGTGCAGAAGTGTTGGTTTTGAATGTATAGGTGCAAACTAAACTTGTTGGGGAAGGAAGCTGAACACAGCAAAGCTCTAGGAGATACCTGCCTGGAAGATGAGTGCCTTGAAGTGGGCTGCCACCTGTGCAGACTGCTGGCAGGGGGCTCAGCACCAGTGCTGCAGCTGATGCTGCACCCCATTTTTGTGTTGGCTGAGGTAGAAAGAAAGACTCATCTCTTTGGGAGATGTAGAAAAATCCAAGAGCACAGTGTAGATAATGACCATGAGCTCAGTAAAGGTTAAGACAGTTCTATAAACCCTTGGAAAGATGAGAGAGAACAACTGATTATTCACTACCCAGGAAGCAGCATCCACAGGAAGTTTCCATCCAAAAAAGCTGGGTTTTTTCTCCATGGAAAGGTTTGTGTAGAAGTAACACTGCTGGGCATTTTGTCCAGCCTCTCCTCATCTGGGACCTGGAATTTGTATATGTGTGTATATAATTGCATGTATTTGTATTCTTTGTTACTTTATTCCTTGTGTTATTACCTTCCCCCTCTGTTAGTGAAGCTGTACCCAATTGTTTTCAGTTTCCAACTTCAAGTCTTAGGTCTTTATTCCCCTTTTATCTTCCCTTTGTGGGTGGGGGTGTAATAGAGAGGAATTCTGTCCTTAGGTTTGTGGTCTGCCCAAACTGCTAAGCTGGGACAAGGCACCACTCCCTGCTCTGGCAGCCCTCTGGCTGTGACACCCTCTGGGCATTCTGCAGCTGACTTGTGTGCAGAGAATCGTTTTGCAGAGACAGCATTTTCCTGTAAGGAGTTGTAAAGGCCTTGAAAAAGGTGCTGGGTGGATCTCAGTTGTCATCAAAGGGAGTTCACTTTGGCCTCTCAATTAGCTGAAATGCACAGGGGGACAATATATCCCCTTTGGACACAGGGATATTTACCCTTAAGCTCATACCCATCACGTGGCCCTTGGTCCCTTTTCCTCAGGCATGGTGACATGGTCTGTGTTTTGCTGTTCAAAGCTTTGCTCTCCAGCAGTATCTCTGTGTGCAGTGGTTCTGTCAGAACTTTTAAAGAGCTGTTTTCAGGGCTTCCCTAGGGGGAAGGCAATGAAAGAAGAGGTCTGACTTCCCTTTATTACCACAAGTCACTGCAAAATTTCATTTTGTGTTGTTGGATTTTTTTAGGATCTGTAATCACTGAAGAACTTATACCTGCTCAGGATTCTCCTAATGGGGATTAAGTGGAGCACTGCTTTTCAATTTTCTATGTGTCAGGGAAAGAGGGAATGGCAGCTCCTTGCTATACCAGAGTCTGTGCTTTAGTGGGGATGCATTTAGAAAGTCATTGCTACAGCAACCAATAAGGCTTTAAAAAGCTGGTAAAATATGTAGCAGCTCCTCTGGGGTTGACTGAAGGGCAGAGAGATTGCTACTCCTTCAGTAACATTTTTTTGTTGGTTTTGTTTGGTTTTGGTTTTGGGGTTTTTTTCTTGAAAGAAACACATTCCCCGGAAGCAGGTTCCAGATTGTGGCTTTGGCAAAATCTTGAGATTAAAACCAAGTCCATCTGCCCCAACTGCTGACTTGACAACTGTGAGGCCAGAATAAGCTGCGTGCCTGAAAGGGAAAGATGGAAAGCCATAGGAAGCAATATCCTCAGTCCCTCTCACAGCAGTGCTCTGTTCAGTCACAGCTGATGTGCTTTATGAGGCTTCTGCCATTGATGGTCAAACAGTTGCTGGGAATTTTTCTTGAAGGGCTAGACTGTGTTTTTTGATGTAATCACTGTCCTCTAGAGAGTTAGCATCATATCACAGGTTTTAATGCTCCCACCTGTATGTAAAGCATTTCCTCTTCTGATGAGGGGCAGAGGCTGAGTGTTAGCAGGATGTCTGTGTGAGCTGCTGAAAGGTATCAGCACCAAAGAGGTCTGTGTCAGTTATTTCAAAGATCAGAGATGCTGAGTAAAAAGAGCCATTTACAGCCATAGTGCTGATAGTGGCTTTTCAAGTGCTACTCAAAACTACTAAAATTACCCACCACCTGCTGGGGCTGTGTGTGGATTACAGCCATTACAAAAGGGAGCAGGGTGGCTGTTGCAGGCCTGTCTTACAGAGATGCTTGTGTCACGTCACTCAGCTTTTTCAGGGAGCACAGCTGCTGATCTCTGCCCAGGGCAGGGGTGGCTGCAGTGCTTTGGGTCCAGAATGAGCTGTGTGGGCAGAACTGGGTGGAAGGCAGCTGCCTTCCTCCCACATGCCATGCTCTTCAGCTGCTTCTGTCTGCAGTGAGAAGCTGTAGTCAGTCACTGATGCTGAGGGGTAAGGGAGATGGGTGAAGAAGGGAGAGCAGCTTGTTGTTGCCCAGAACAGAAAGGATCTGACAGGAACATGAACACCCCATCATTTGTGGACCCTCACTCTGAGGGTGTCTGTTTGCCCCAGGGAGCTTTTGTGTTCAAAGACAAAAGATCAAAAAGGAGACTGTGCCCATAGGCCCACTGAGCTTTGTCCCCTTGGTAAGGAGCTTGGCTAATCCTTGGTTCAAAAACACTTGACATCTGTTTTCAGAAGGATTAAATATCTTGAGGATCTTGAGTATTTGGGTGGTTTCAGCCTCTCTCTTCTGGACACTAAACCTTGGTCCAGTGTTGCCTTGGTGGCTTTGCTCTGTGCAGCTTTCCTGTACTCACACCTTTCTCTGTGGTTTGCCCAGATGCAGGATTATGCTGATACAGATTCATTCTCTCTGACTGGGACAGGCCTGTGGTATATATGTCACACACATGCTGCCCAACAATACATGCCCTTCCAGGCTGGGGAAATAAATGTTAACCTCACCTCTTCCTGATCCTAAACAATAAAAGCAGCTTTTGCTCCAGATACATTCATTATGCTACTTGGCACTAGGCTAAAGGGCTTCTATTGTCTTTAAGGCATCAGCAGATCAGTACTTCAGGTGCTGAGCCCACAAACACAAAACAGGATGCAATTAAATAGTTTGCAAATCTATATTGTCAATTAAGTTTTTATACCTTCCAGTATATATTTTTATATTTCTATTTATTTATTTGCAGTTGCCTTCAGTCAAAGACAGGATGTGTGTCACCATGAAGAGCCCATGCTGGTGGACTCCTCAGATTGGCAGCCCCAGGTCTTGCACCAGCTGATAGTGAATGTGAAAGAATCCAATGATGTGGAATGTGCTTAACAGTTTGGGGCAGACTGGCTGCTTCCCCCATGGGAAAGGTCACCCCAGCAGTTGGAAGGAGGAAATTTGGTGAGTCAGGAACCTAACTGTATTACCTCCACTTGAGGATTGGCATTTTTACTGTCAAGACTCTGCATGTAAGTTGCAAGTTTTTAATGTCATTTTAGTCTCTTCAATATATGTGCACATGGCTGGCTGAGTACATACTGCACTGGTACCAGGCTCTGTGGCCATTCTTTTCACATTTCCCCAAGTTCCCACTGCATTTTTTGGCTTATAAGCACCACAGCTATCAGACAGGCGTCTACCACAGTGAGTCTGGAATGAACTTGATAACTGAATCCTACACATGCATGACATGAACACACTTAATGGCTACAAGTGTTTCTTTAACCACTGCTCCCTTATCAGCATGAAAAACAAGTATGTTGAGTATCTTGGGCAAATACACTTGTGCAGATGTTAGGAGAGCTACAAGCCTTATCAGCTAACTGGTTCAGGGATAACATTTGCAATTCACTGTGCTTAAATTTGCTGTCAGCAAAATGCTCATCTTCCCTGAAAGTCCTGGGCCAACTGTGCTAAGTCACTCCTGCCCTCTCTGAGACCACATCAAGATCTGTCACTGTGACAAAGTCCACACAGACTTCCCACACACACTGCCCTCCAGTGTATGTCCTGCTGAAGCACTAGGAACATCAAAAGGAGGACAAAGCAGATACTGACTGGCTAAATAACAAATTTGTCCTTCCCACCTTCAGACTGGTGTGAAGTATTTTTCACAGAAGTGGTTTGTTCAGAAGGATTGGGTAGTGATTAAGAGCACTAAAATAATGCACTGAAGTTGTAAACAAATAGTGTAAAATGAGGAGGGCATGCACAGCAATATTAAGAGGCTTGATGAGGCTTTGAGCAACCTGATGTAGTTGAGAGGCATCCCTGCCCATGGCAGAGGTTGGAGTAGGTAATCTCTAACGTCCCATACAACCTAAGCCATTCTGTGCTAAGAGGGGATAATAGTGTCTGTATGGTGTCTGTAGCCTCCATACACTACATTTCTGGATGTTCTTCACCATGTAACCTGCTTCCATATGACAAATTTTCAACCCAACAAGCAAGCTGAGATCTAACAATCCAGACTGTGAGTGAAGAACCACGTTTCATGACCAAGGGGCAGTAATAGCTCTTGTTTGGAAGGTGGGAGCTTTCAAGAACAAGACTGCTTAGGGTGCTGATTTGGGAGCCATCTTCAAACATGGGAGGAGAAGAGTATCTTGCCAATTAACTGAATGGGCTGGGGTAAAAAGAACAGGGGCTCAGTTGGGAAAAAAGGAAGGAAATGATTGGAAGTACATGCAGTAAGAATACTGTGGTTGGGTTTGGATGCTACAATTAATGATTCACTGCATAGAAATGCATGATGGAATCCCACCTTCTGCATGCAAACCATACCAGAGCCACAGGAACACTGTGCAATTTGCATCTCCTTTACAGGGACAGAGATCATTTGTTACCCATATCAGGTACTTTAATTTCTCCCATGTGCTCCAAATCATCAGAAATCCTGACAAGAATGAACTATGCAGTCACATGGGCTGAATTATTTGCTCATGGAAAACAGGGCTGAAAAGAGATCAGGCTTTGATGCCACCTTAGGCAATATTTTGGACAGCACTAATTACTCTGGGAATGCCATCTGCACATTTCAGTGCCTCATTCAAAGAGGGCAGCATCCTGTGAAGATTGGCCTTTGCAGCTCAGTCCAAACCACGTGTCAGGCAAGCAGGTCAGATCCAGTCCCAAAGGAAGAAAGTTTATCTGTGTCTGAGGATTTTAACAGTGTGTTCCCAGCAGAGGCTTTGTAGGGCTTATCTTTACTTTGTGCTAAGCTACAACACGAAGAACCTTGCAAAGTACACTTGCAAATCTGGTGTATTCATCCCTCCCTCTTGAGACACCCAGTTTGACAGGAACAGAAAATCAACACAGAAGCAAAACTTTTGTTTGTGTTTATATCTGCAAACTGTGGATGTGAGAAATAAGGTAAGACATGCCCCTTCCTGAAGTCACAGTCTTTCCTGCTGATGCCTCTCTTGTCAAGCACAGGTTTCTGGAGCCAGAAGAGCTCCCTGCAGAGTTGAAAGCAGACAAAAATAGTGCTATAAAATCCCCCAAGCTCAGCTCTGACTGAAGCATTAGTGGTTTTAAAGCACAAATTTATCACAGCCATCGGAGCATGCAGATTGCTGAGGTGATGTGGGCAAATCCAAAGTGATGCTACACTATCCTTGCATCCTCAAACACACAATTTCAACTGTAGAATGCAGACATGCTTCATATTTATTTCAATGGAGTCCTGCAGAATGCTGGTTTTGTAATGTTACCTCTAAACACTAAAAGTAGTTCCGTGTGCTCAGTCTTCCCATTTCCAGAGCAATGTATTCACCAGATAATCAGGGAAGCAGCTTTACCAAGCCACATTGCTTCTCTCTTACAGTGGAAACTTGAGTCGAGGAAGGAACAAGTCCTGCTCAAGATCACACAGCAAGGAAATAATGACTCAGTATTTCCTGACACTTATTTGACCAGTGCTGCATCTGTGTCCTCAGAAATCCCAGCTACAAGCTGAAGTCCCTCTGTGTCAGACCCACTGGCATGGCCCAAGGCTTCTTCTTCAGAGCTGGTGCTCTGGTGTCTCCCAGCTTTCCTTGCTCCATAGGAAGTGCAGCAACATTATGGCCTGGCCCTCCAGGCATCTTTCCATTTTCTGACACAGGATCCTTTGGAGAGAGCAGCAAATTCCAACTGGGATAGTGGGGCTGCTGTCAGTTGGGAGGGAAGGCCCAGCTCACACCATCTCTTCCCTTATAGCAGATGAAAAGTCATCAGCACTGGCTAAATTGCTGCTTCTTCCTGTACTGCAAGACTGATTCAAACAGGAGACTCCCGAGAAGAGGTGACACACCATAAATTGTGATTTTTTTTGCTAGGAAGATTTAGGAACCCAGTTTTCAATTAGATTGTGTTCTTAAGTATTGTAGGTTTCAACCATTTAGATTTTAGGGGAGGAACAGCATTGGTTTTACATTTCCCTGTCCAGCTTATCACATTTCAGTAGTATCTGTTTTCAAAGACTACTGTTGATGCAATGTCAAACATCACTTTTGCTGGTATGTGGAAAGTGGCAAAAATCTCTTGTCAGTAACAGCACTTCTATACCCTAGAGCTAAGCTTCTGATGGGCTGACCTGGATCCCATTATCTCTGCACAGACATCACTTTTGTTTCCCTGCCACATTCTTGCCCTCCAGGCCAGTTTTACAGCAATTCTCCCTAGAAGTGCAGCCTTCAGGTGCAGTCTCAGTGCCTACAGTAATTATGCTTGAAGGTTAATGTTTTATGAAAATATCAAAGCATTTCTGCCCCTCAGCTTTACTGACAACTTTGGTGAAAGCCTGGATTTTTAGGTTTTTTTTCTTTGTTTGTTTGTTGTGGTCTAATAGTAATCTGCTTGGCAGCCTGATGCTTGTTTCTTTCCAGGTTTTAAGCTATGAAATTGAACCTATGTGGAATACAAACTGTGGCTTTTGTCATCTTTGGAAGGTGATGGGCTATGAATGTCTTTTTCTCCCTGAAAATTCTCCTGAGTGTTAAAGGAATATTTGGGGCTGTGTAATTAGGCTGTATTTAGACAAAGATTAAATCAAAGGCCAGAAATAAGAGGCCTGTATTAATGACAAAAGAGAGAAAAATATTTATCTTTTGGCTTTGCTAATACAACATAGAAAGGCAAAAACTGAAATAATAACTTTTGCATCTGTAGAGAGAATCCTTTTTCTTAGAAATTTGCCTGCCATATCTCTGAGAAGTTTTGTTTTCCCTATGCAATGTGGAGGATAAAGCCCTTCCCATAAAAACAAAATTCCTGCTAAATAAATATACTCTAAATTGGCAAGCAGCTCCTAAAGCACCAGTAGCACTACTCAAAAGACAGGAAGATGGGTACAGATGGAGTGAGAATGAGGTTACATTTCATCAGAGATGCTGCTGGCTTTGCTCATGACACTGAAGGCTTCTGATTAATGTGCAGAAAGTGATCTTGGTTTTTCTTTATCCCCAGACTGATGGACAACTGATTATATCTGCAGAGAAAGGGCAGGGTTAGGGTTGCTGCCTCTCTAAATTATGCAGAAGAGAGGAGTGATCAGTGAGGAAGTACCCATTCTGTTCCAAGCAATGTTCTAGCAGCAGTTTGCTCAGCCATGGGGCTTGCTGGGGTGGTGGGAGTTCCATCCAAGAAGCAGCAGGTGATTGGATTCAGCCAGACCAGAGGTCCAAAAGGTGATACACTGAGTTGTCCAGGAAAGGTACACCAAAGCCAACTCTCTTGGCTTTATTGCACATGTCAGTGCAGTGGTCAGGAAAGGAAGAAGCTTTTCTGGCCAGGTGTTCCCACCATGGAAGGGTGGATGGCACTGCTGACAGTATGGTGTTGCCTAGCAGGGTCTCAGTGTAAGAGCTTAAGAAGTTGTGCTGCTTGGGCAGGGAAAAGTGTATTTCTGTGAGAAGTGTTATTGCAAAGCACAGTGTTCTCCAACTCCCTTGGAATTACAGATTTGTGCTAGCAAGGGGTCAAATGCTGAGTTACTTTGATGATAAAATGCCCACTGAATTCAAACCAAGGCAGTTCTACCTCTTCCTGTGATGTTCCTGGTAGTAGATACAAGGTGGGAATGGGGGGCATGGCTGCAGCCAGACCTTCTCTTGTAGAGTCCCTTTGGAAGCCTTGTGTCACCTGTTCTGCACAACCCACCTTTCCTCCACCTTTCTGACATTAACAGATGTGTATTGGTGCCCGTCTCCTCTGAGTAAAATCATAATAGTGCTTTACTCAATGCATCATACAAAGTGTTATTGCATATAAACCTAGCTTCATCTAGTTTTGTCACTGATGAGCTGAAAAATTAAATAGCTGCTCTAAAATGTTTTGAAATACTGGTCTTACAAGGTACGTTTTGTGTGGGAGAAGAAAGGCTGGTTGAACTGTTTTCATGTTGTTTGTGTATCATTTTCAAACTTTAATTGATGAATGGGATTTAGTTTGGATACAAGTTTCATATCAGTTTCATGGTGGAAAATATTAAAATGAAATTAAACATGGGCCTCAATATGTAGGTGAGAAAGCACACATAGAAATGCTTGAAGCAGAGAGGTTTGGAAGCTTTTCAGATAGGAAAAAGCAGTTTTGCTTACATGCAGTACACATTTAAAACCTATTTCAGACTTTGCATATGTTTTGGACTGTTTAGATGAAAATAAGGCACCGCATCTAATTTTAATATCAAAACTCAGCAATAAATGCTACAGGGTCAACACTTTGAAATGTAAATACAACCACAATAAAGATACTCACATGGAGGCAATAAAGATGTAAAAATGAGGCAGCTTCTGAAAAGTTAAGAAAGAGAATCTGGGGCAGGTAGGAGGGACAGGAACAGTGATGAGAAAGAGAATAAATGCATCTAACATTCTACAGTTTTTAATTAGGTCAGATGTGAACCATTTAATTATTGGCCAACTAGCAGAGCTGGAGCTGGCTTCAGCTTTTTCAAGGTCCCTGTCAGTCAAACTGTGAAGTTCATTTAAGGAGCTGTTCTGCTCTTGAAACCTTGGACAAGAAAGAGCTTCCTTAAAAGTATCCCCAATTCTAAGAGGAGCTTCAAGGCTTGTATCAGAAAGTGGTTCCTCGTCAGAGAAATTTTAAAAAAATTGTTAAGTCAGGTATTGGTAATAGAAAAGAGAAGTTTTACACCTTAATTACTCCCCCAATCACTGCAGAGAGAGTAAAGGTCATGGTGCTGTGCCATGGTGGTCATTTGGAAGACAGTGAAAAGAAGTGTTCAAAATTTGCAGATACCAAGGAGGGTGGTGATGGCTGATGTGTATGACCTAAGAGCAACGACTGATCCCCAGTTTTTACAGGCACAATTTACTAAAGGAACAACACTGTTCAGACCTGTAACATCTCAAACTGTAAGACAGCAGTGTCCAAACAGAGGTCTAGTGCTTAGCCTAAAAAAAACCCGTGGTGTTCCCTGCTTGTACCTAGAGCAGGGGCAGAGGAATGGTTTGGAGATCTTTCCATTACCACTGGGTGGAGCTGAAGCCCGTTTTGTTCAAACTGCTCCTTTCACAACTTCTCTGTCGTAGAGAAAATTGTGAATCGGGCTGTTTACAGATCGATTTGGAGAGCTCATTAGACTGATGACCTCATTTTTCTGGAAGGGGGGAAGGTCAGTGAATGTATTTCACTGGGGGATGGAGGTTCTCCAACATTATGCCGTTGTTTGGACCTAAATATCAAACGCAGCCAGGACTTGTGATGAATTTGTAACACAGTCAGACAGTCATGTAAAATCATTGATGTCTTTAAATGCCTGTAATAAACCAGTCAGAAGGCTCTGACCTGGATAAGTGGAAGGAAAAAAAAAACAGCAGATGAAAGAGGCTTATCAGGGTGAAGAATGTGTGTAAAACAATAAGTTTTCTTTGTTTCTCAGTTCAGCTTTTCTGCTCTTAATTATTTTCAGTGACAGCACCAGATCCATAAAGGACAAGACTGGAGCTTGGATCCAGACCAAGGAAATGTATTTCCAAAACAAAAGGAAAATGGGACTTGTTTTAAAAGCAATTGCCAAGCAGATGGGCAGGGCAGCAGGAGGGTAAAAGCAGTTGTCCAGATCACTTGGTGCTTGTGACATCTTCTTTGTCCCATCCCACTTAGCTGGGCTCCAGCTCCCTGTTTTCTGCCTGCAAGCAGACTTTCCTTCTCTCCTTCTGATTTCTCTCCTCGGTGTTTTGCAGACTTCCACAGCAGTCTCAGACCAGGGCCTGGTCTCCTGAAATGTGGCCATTTAGCTTCCTGCGATAGGAATCCTGGTGCTCAAGATCTCCATTTAATGATTCAAAGTGCTGAGGGAAGTGGTTAGTGCAAACTCATCCAGTTTTGTCCCAAGTATCAGACAATGTTCACAGGATTTCTTTTGTGGGCCCAGCTGTAGGGTGGTAACTCCCAGCTGGCAGATGCTGGTAGACCAGTGTGAAACACATCATCTTCAGTCAACTCAGGACAACTGATTTTGCAGAGCAGCTCTTTCTGTTGGCCACATTGCTAATAGGAAGCCCTCTTGACATAGCTTTGATGTTTTTAGGTACAGCTGTGAAGATACTATGGCATGGAAATATCCCTTGTTTTCACTTTGGAAGTGATTCTGGACATTTTCAAGAAGACAGAAGTTTTCCTGTTATTCACTAGCTCCCTGACACACCCCATCACAAGTCTCCTCTCCTCCCTTCTCTCTGAACCCAGATCAGACTTGGCACATGCAATGCACCCCAACTTCTGAAGGGCTCTGACTCCACCTGGCACCACTCTTCAACACAATAAACAAGTCAGACAGCCCTCACTGTGGTCCTTATTTCCCGTGAACTTTTTCTGCTCTACCCAGGGTCTCTCCTGACATAATTAGAGTAGGCTAGCATAATGTATGATTAATCATGACATAATACAGATTTCAATACAGCTTAATGATAGAAAGGAGTAGGGGGACCTTCTGATACCATAAACATGCTCAGATATGAGGGCAGTGATGTGATTGTAATCTTTGCATCTATACCCCCTTCCATGTGATGATGAAAGTAGATAATTATTACACTCATTAATAATTTTGGAAGCTAAGCAAGAGCACTTGGAAATTATATGTCAGTTTTGCAAGATTTCCACAGAACCAATAAGGACAAAAAATAGGTTAGGCAAAGTTACACTTTTGTCATTTTAGAGAGGTGAAGGAAGTATTTTTAGCAAGAAGAAAATACTCTCTCTGCCTAGCTTTGCAACACCAGTAGGTACCTGTAACAGATGAGCTTCATTACTCATGATTGCTCTGGGCTGTACAGATCACTGATGCTTTCTGCCAGCTCTCAGCAGGGGTGTCAGTTGGTCAGTGAGTACCTGTGCTGGCAGCCTGGCTGCAGTGATTTGAGGGTCATCTTAATAACTTTCTCCTTCTGGCTGAGAGGTATTGTAATTCCATGAGGGAATTCTGAGTTCTGAGAGGGATTTGTTTAGTTTCTGATAGTAATTTTCCAGACACAACATCCTAAATCACTATTTATCAAAATTTCTTTGTCTCTGCTTTCTTTGCTGAAAAGAAAATTTGTGAGACACATACTCACTCTGGGAGACACAAAGAGCATCTTAGTGCTCTTACTACAGAAAATTAGTGCTGATACACAAGTAAATAGGCTGTGACAGAGAGCACCCTAAAAAGAGTTGGAGAGATGCACTCTGTGTGCTCTCTAGTCTGCTGTAGCTTTTATTTCTGGAGTATTTCTCTGTTTTTAATTTTCTCATCTTCCTTCAGGCTGACAGTGTGGATCATGGGTCCTTAAAATTTCTTTCAGAATGAAAATTTCATTTTCAAAGAGCATTGTTATTGTTTAAGAATACTATTTAAGATTGGAAGCCAAGTTTAAAAAGAGAGTTGTGACATAGAGTGTGTGTTTGGTATCTCTCAACCATAATAATGTTTAAAAAAAAAACAACTTGCATTTGTAAAAATAAGTCATTGCTATTCTAGCTGAGGATAGACTGCCTTTAAAATTAAACATCTGTGTTCTTAAATCAAAGTACTGAATTATTTATCAGTATATAGTTGCACAATCTGTACATAGTCATCAATTAATTCCTGTGCTATATGTGATTATTTTTTTCCTGGATAGCTCTAGGATCTTTGCAAGTGTTCCTTTCCAGCCTTGTGGCCACTGGGGCTACTGTGGTCTGAAAAACAAGCTGTCAAAACATCTATTGCCAAACCACTTATTACCAAAATAGAAGCCACATGCCTTTCTCACTCTGTGTTCATGTCTACAAAGGGAGCATGGAAAAGAGGTTGGGTGCACCTTACAGGACACAGCAGACTCATCTTCTGATGACCTGAATTAGTTTTATAGACATCAGGGGCTGACAGGTCATGATTTTTCATCTCACAGCACCCCTGCAATGTGAAGTTTGTGTGTATGTATTGAAGTGCACAGACAAAGGCTGGTGGTAGGAGTGTTCTTCAGATAAAAAGAGCAGGACACGATGACTGTAACCAGAGATCTGAAATGCAAATGGCATGTGGATACAGACCAAGGGAAGAAGGTAGGCTAGTTCCTATCATCTTTCCCTTACAGGGGAGGGAACATCTTTCCTGGTGTAAAAGAGTGCATCATGGAGGCTTTTCCTTCTACCCCATTACCTAAACCAGTGCAATCCATGACTGCATCTGGGGTTATTTTCTCAGCCTCTGATAAGCTTGAATAATTTTATATTTCATGTTTGAGTTTGTTGTATGTCTGGAAAGATATAATATTTTTGAGTCATGTTTAAAAAAAAATTATTTTAAAATCATCTTTGCCTGCAGCTTTTGGATTTGAATGAAGGAGCATTTGGTACTGGCTGGTTTTGCTGTAGTGTATTGTAGCTTTTGTATGTTTTATTACAGGAACCAAACAGTTCCTTCATGTAGCCAATATCAATAATGTCTAAATAAAGTTTTATTTTAGCCTCTGGTCAACCTTACTCCTTAGGTTCACTTTCTTTGCCAACAGGGCTTATACAATACATAAGTCCATTGGTACCTGTAAAATGTTTATTATTTCCTGAATGCAGCATAGGTTCTTAAGCACTTAAATTCCTTAGGATTATCTTCTGCATCCTGTTCTGTAGGCAGGTTTATATGCCAGTTTGATCATTTTTATCTGGGGAGTGCTTTTTAACCTGATCGTATATGGGACATTTTGTTCTGTTACAAATCCTGTGGAGGTAGATCTGCCTTTTGGAGCACATATTCACATTTGGAAGAGTATTAGGGCTGCTTTTGTTTTAAAGTAATGCCCAACCCCCCATAATACTGTTGTCCTCTTGATATAATTACTCTGCATTCCATTACAGTAGTTGTATCTTAATTAACTCCTGTTGATTTATTTACATGGTTATAAAGCATTTTTTTACTCTTCTACTTTGTAAACATTTAGGGCACCCAAGAAAAAATGCTGTCTACCATAAATAGAGCATTTTCTGACTGAATATTCATGCACTTGTTCTGGTCTTAAATTCCTTTCTTGTTTGTAGTGAGTGCAATACATTACTGCAAATTGCTTGCTTTTGGCAGGCATGACACTGAATCCCTTTTTCTGATCCCTTTTCATGTGTTATGATTTATTTATTTTTTAGTTCCACTGCAAATAAAACTTTTCTCCCCTGTTTAGCTACTCCAACACTCTGCATTCCTACTTTGGCATATGCTTTTAGCCAGAAACCCTGTATCTCTCTTAGTTCTTGTTAAAAATTTCTGTATGAAACTGATGCAGTCACCAAAAGTGTTCTGTTCCTCACCATGCCCATCTTGCAGTAGCAGTAAAAGTTTGCCCTTGTGTCTGTATGTGGCAGGATCTGAGTCAACAGGAAATGTGGCATTGTACATGAAACTTTAAACATCCCTGGCAACTTTAACCCTTTTTATTAAGAAAGGCAAAAAAGTGAGTAGTTGTAACATACAAATGTATAAGGAACTTCTATGTATGCTTTAAAGTTGGAAAAAAACCTCTGTATATGAGAAAATTGGACTGAGATATTATCCATCTTAAAGTCTTGTTACTTTCAGATAACCTATCTTAAAAAATGTCTTTTTTATCTCCTGTAATATTTATCTGGTGTCAGGCTTTTCTCTGTCACATAACAGGCATGCAGACAACAGTTTAGACCCCTTATATATATTATATTGAGGAGGTGACTTCTGGAGTTAGCTCAGGTTGGATAAACAAAAATCTAGCAAATAATTAATGACAAATTGTTAATTTCACTTCACATTAGTGAACTTGTAATTCCTTTATACAAACATAGACCTTTTTTGATTATGTGGCATTTATCTGAAATTATGTCCTGTAGGCAATGACATCAGATTAAAGTGTGTGGCAAACATAGAACTAGCCAAACAAATACCCTTTTTTTGTGAATCAAAAATCCAGTTTGTTCCTTGAGCATCAGCACACTTCTGAGGCTCTTCATAATTGCAATTGTGTAGCAGTTTAGAGATGCTTTGCCATTTTCCTGTTTTTTATAGATTTCAGCTATTTGAATCTGAACTTTGTGAAGCTTATATTTTGATTTTAAAATACAGGAGAAATTGGGTAAAAAAATTTCTCCAAAATAAGCAAGGAATCATTGCCATCTGGGGTAACCCAAACTAGAAAACTCACTGAAGTGACCCATATGGTATAAAATTCCCTCTCTACGTTCCTTTTAAGTTAAAAATGGTCAAGTCCCAGTTGCATGGATTCTTCAATAACTGAATGGATCCTGGGAAATATTTGAGTCTTATTTATCTCTGAAACCTGAGCTAGATGAGGCATATCAACCTGTATAAGAACTCAGAGACTGCAAGATAAACCAGTAGGAAATTCTTTCCAAATTTTAATCGTTGGTTGTGTTAGCAATCAGAGTAGGCAAGGGCAGCAGATGTCAGTTGTGAGCTTAACTTGGTTAAACTGCAAGGAGTGTGACTCCTTACTGCTGTATGACTTAAGAATATTGATATTCCTCTTTCCCAATACCATTGTGTGGAAATCTTGGAAAACTATATAGCTTCACAACAAAAAAAAGCTGCAAAAGCTGTCAAAATGTACTTGGTAATTTTTTTTTTTTTTTTTTTTTCCCCACAGTCTTCATGGCCCTATCCTGACCCTGCTGAAGTCATGTAGCTGGGTTTACACTCTGCCAAGCACAGGTCTGGGCTTGCATTTAAGCCCAGGCTTGCCTCCAAAGCTGGTGGTTACACATCTTGTCTGATCTCTTACACATCCACATACCCTAACCAGTGCAGCCTTTTAGCACAGGGCTGGGCTGTCACTCCTCTGTCAGTTCTAAGCAGAATCATACTGCTGCCCAGACCTCAGCAGACATCCCATCCTTGATTCTTTCTCAGCTTGATGTTTTCCATTTCCACTTCAGCCAGGCCAGTGGCTCAGCAGGGGTAATCCTGCCCTGAGACTCTCCAGTATTACAGGACAAAGCCAAGCAGTTCTAAAGCTGTTTGGCTGGAGAAGGATTTCCCAGGTGCCAGGAGAGCCCTGGAAAGGGTACAGCTGTGTAGGCAGCTGGAAATTGCCCTGGTTTCTCCTCTACACAAGAAAGGGCAGGAAGTGAAAAGGGCACTGCTGGAGCACTAGAGACATTTTGCAGATTCCCTGGGGCCATTGCAGCTAAAACGATTTTAATTTGCTCCTTGTGTGCCATCTGCTGCCTGGGACACAAGGAATCAAGTCATTACTGAGAGACCTACCTGCCCTCTGAGGGGACAGGCTGGTGGGGTCTGGGTGAGGAGTCTGGGGGTGTTGAGACAAGCACACTGAGCTGCCAGGGGATTTTGCTGTGCTCGGATTCTGCTCAGGAGCCAGGCACTGCCAAAGGGTTCTGAGGTGGAAAGTTCTTCCTCAATGCCCAGCCCACTCCTTGGAATGGAGAGGAGAAGTAGAATGAAGGGACAGCATAATCAGCTTCCCACTGCAATGCAATTGGACTTGAGACAGACCAACCCTGATGGCCCCTGTAACTGAAAATTAATTGAGTCAGCACAATGAGGAATGGTCTGAGAGACAGTTTTGTTGTTTGGAGTCCAAGTACCATCTGCATTCACTTCTTGGCAAATGATTATACATTTTAATGGATAATTCTTCAGCCCTGATTTGAGTGTTTTAAGTATGTGTGCCTCCCTTATTTGTACCACTGAATCTGAATCCCTAGATGAAAATAAATCTGATAAAAATAACATGTTGGTGATGGCTTACAGGGTGAACTGCAAATAGTGGTGTCTATGTCCATATGTCTTCCAGCAGTGCCATAATGCATACCATAGAACTGCCATCTACATGAATGTACTTACAGTGAGAGAAAGGTGCAAAAATTCACATTTGATTCTGTATAGAAGTGTTGCAATAACAAAGCAAGTAAGTAACTGAAGTATTTAATGCAGCACACAACAAAGACTGTAAAACATACTCTACTACATTTAGGATGTAGTTAAGTGTAAGAATCCTACTGACTGTAATGCCTTCCTGCCTCCCTTTGATTGTTTTTAACATATTTGGGGATAAGAGCCTTCATGACAGTGATGAAAAAGTTAATTTGCAGAGGTGTTAATGTGCTGAGTACATCAAATGCTGTAAGGTGTTCACTTCAGAAAGTGCTTTGATCTTACTGGAACGTTTGTGAGGCAAATAAGGGGTCATGCTGATAAAAATAGCATCATAGCAAGTTTCTTCTTTGTTTAAAAATAAAAACTTTAATAAAATTTGGCTTTGTTTTTTGATCAGAAGGTATTTATGTACATTTTCTATCAAAATTAGAGCGTTGATTTCTGGAGTTATAGTCAGAGGAGTCCTGTTATAATTTTATTTTTAACAATTACTGTTACCCTTCCATATGCCTCGCAGACCCCAACTGGAGGGGCACTTTAAGAAGTTTATCAATGTAAAGTCCAGAATGTTTTTGTCCTACTTCAGGGAATTTTCCACTGGATGAGAAATAGAAGAATGTGCATTGCTTAATGGAAAACTCAAAAGGTTGTTTTATATTTCTTTTGTAAATCATCAGGCTGAATCACTGAATCATAGCTTTATGTTCACAATATATTAAACCAGGGGATCAGCCACTTTTAAAGACATCATCCCTTCTCACTGTGTGCCAAGAGCCTGGAAACTCCTAAAATGAAAGGTAGGAGTGGGGTAAGTGGTAGGGAAGGGAGGGAGTTGTGTGGGAGCAAGCCAGGGGTTAATACTGTCCCTGTTTTGTTTTTTTTTCACAGATCAATTCCTCTTCTACAATATTTCCAAGGCAGCTGCAGACCTAATGACCTAGCATTCAGTCAGTGACCCATCAGTACTTCTAAGAAAGCTGTTGTTATGTCAGCATTCATCTTTCTGCCCAGAACTTTCACAGTATGTACAAAATCCTGACACCCAAACCAGCCACGGCTTTTCATCTGTAGAAAGAAATCTCAGTGACAGAATTCTTCAGATGGTCTCAGATCAACAAGAAAAAGATGCCCCAGTGAAATGTGGCATATCCTCTGGGATCTGTGGGAGTCAAGGACAGTCTTCCTCAGGCAGGCAGCTTTTTCCAGCCAGCTCCCTGGCTGCATGGTCTTTCTCTGAGACACTACATGGGAAACTATGCAGAAGAGATAATACAGTCCTGTGCCAATTATTTTTTCCTGGAGTATTTCCATGGGCCTGAAGAGCTGGAAATGTGCACAAGTCGGAGGCAAGATCTGTCCCTGTGTATTTTCCTGAAAAGCTTGCTCTTTTCCACACAGCTGCTGGTGGTTCACTCTCTTGGTATTTTTCATAATAAAAACAAATATAAAGTTAATTATTTTTTTTCCCTAAGGACGTTACTTGAGCATATTCTGATACTGTTTTGCAAGTGTTACCTGCTTTATCACACATGGGTGATCAGTTTATGCTGTAAAGCATCACCAACACTAATGCTTGCAGTTCTTCTTCCTGTCAGCATATTCTTATTACACATGTGCATATCTAATCCTTAAAGAAAAACTTAGTTTCATTTGCTATGGATTATTAGCCATAGATAAAAAAGCCACTGTAGATTTGCTTTATTCTGCATTATTTCTGAAAATACTTCCCAGTGTTTTAGAAGCAGTGCAGAAACATTCTGTTTTCCCATCCTTGCAAGCTGAAGCAATTATAATTTCAGAGGAGAGCAGAAACATAGCAAACAAGCCCAAAGAGCAGAGGCTAAAAAGCATAGGCACTGAGTCCCATTGCCTCCTGTGAAGTTCAGGGGAATGATGAGGTGAAATCTGTAATTTCTTCTACATAAGAGGAAGAGAGGATCTAAAAATAATAATTTTAAGAAAACTCCTAGAGAATGGATGAGGTAAATTTTTAGTGTGGTTATGACAATGTATTATCATTGCATTTTACCTCTACCCTAACAAGCAACAAGATGCTTAGTACATCTCTAATACCTTCCCAGGATTTTAAGGCTCCTAATAAGCATTAAGTGATGGATTGCAACTGACCATTCTGTGACTACAGTAGACAATGGATAGAGAATAAAGTGCTTCCCTCATTACTGTGACTCATATAAAGACGAGTCAGGCTGTAGTCTTGCCCAGAAGGCAGGAGCACAGGATCTACAAAATTGTTCTCTGATTCTTCTCATACAAAAAAAAAAGCAAGCTATGGCCCTGTCCTTTCCCCCTCCTCCTTGTCTGGACATGGAGAGGTGAGTACACAGCACATCTCAAAGGAGCATAACTGACAAGGCTTCCCATGGAGCAGCTAAAGAATTTTAGGAAGTTTCCTTCTTTTTAAAGCAGAACCCTTTGTGTTTTGCCCATATAACATTACCTTCTAATGACGATTTGACTGATTACCTGAATGGTGTTACCTTGATATGCTCCCAATTTATTACACTCTATAATGAAACTTAATTGAATCTGTGGGTGAAGTGTTCCCTGTTGTTTGGTCAAACAAAGATTCCTGGAAATCTCACTAATGTGAGCATCTCAGTAATATTTTGTATCACAGGAACAATGGAAAGTCAAGGGGGTGTGTGCGGTGTCTTGATTTTTTTCTTAACATTTTTCCAGGTGTTAAAAATTTTGTTCAAAAACTGAAAAATACTTTTTCTTCTCCAAATAGCTGTTTAATCACTGCTGGAGGTTGAAAAAAGTGTGCTGGAGCAGATGGCAAGAACATAGAATTTAAGCAGGGGACAGATGTAACCATATTAGGGAGCCTGAAATAAATCTCTTGAAGTCTTGTGGCAGACGTGATCATTACTTTGTTTACATAGATTAAATATTACTAGTTTAAATTAACAGTTGCTTTTGTCCATATTTGGGATCTTTTCCCTTCAGATGGTCGTTAAAACCTGTTGTAAATCATCTGCTGCTTCCATACCATGCATAAGTCATGTAGGCATCTGAGCATCTCCATTCTTTATGGGAAATATCTAGATATTTATACAACATAAAAAATGGGGTTTGCTTTCTATTAAGGAGTTTGCAATTCTTTCCTGTAATCATGCACTGTCTCCTGTGATGTACAGGGGTACAGTGTTCTCTTCCTGGAGAAAAATTCATAGGCTGCATGAGAGACAGTGTGGAAATAACACGTTGTCTGTGTCAAGCTCCCTCACTGCTGAGACGTGGAAAAACTTTTGCTGACCTTGGGAAAACATTGCTTTGCAGTTGTAAAGATGAAGTCCTCTTCAAGTGTGAGTGTGTGTGTATTTACTTACATGTATGGGTGAATTCAGAAGCTGCTGCTTGGATACTCTAAAAAGATGTGATCTTACAAATGTTAAGAAAAACACAGAAGCAGTTCAGACGGTTCCTGTGTTGTTGTAATGCCAAATCATTATTGCTGGAACTGAGAAACAAATGGAGGACTACACCCAAGGAGCTGTTCTAGCATTAATCACAACACTCTTAGGAGCAAATGTTAGCACATCAACTAACATACTGAATTAGAGCAGCACATCCACTCTTCAGCACAGCAGTTTTGGTAGTGTTTTATTCCTCCAGATATAAACTTGTTTGACCTGTGACAACTCTGATTCTGTGAAAACCCTGGCATTTCAGCACTGCAGTGGTATCCAGCATTCCAATTTCACAGTCTAAGGTACATTCTCCTTCCCTCTAATTTCTTTAAACCTCTTTTTGAGATTAAATGATGGCAAGACAGCCAACATTTTCTGGTTTTCTCCACTTCATGTTTTGATGTGTTGTGTGCATGATTTATTTCATACACTGAGATTTCTACTGATCTAGTTGTTAAACCATTACCTTTCTTTTAGACCCCTGTGCAATGTGTAACCAGATTTCTTTCCTCCAGTATGTATGGTGTTGCTCGGATGACTATTTATCAGTTTTGAATGTCAGTACATTACCTTCCTGTACAGTTGGGTCACTCTGAGTATCTTCACAATTTTCCTCACAAATATGGGTATTTTTGTGTCTTCTGAAAATGTTGTCTCCCTTTGTACAGCCCTTTTAAATTATTTTTAAGAGTATTTACCACGTCCTATCACAGAATTTTAGAAGTTCCTGACTCTTTTGCCTTTTCACCATGATTATGAATTACTGTGTGTTTTTCTGTTTCACCTCTCTTAGTTTTTGGTCCATGACACTGTCTTTCAAAATTTTTTACCTAACCCCTCTATCTACCACTTGTGCTGAGAACCTTGTTTTTATGAGATAAAGTAGTTTGTCTCCTTCTCTTCCTATAATATTTTCTTATTTCTGTCTTCAAAATTGATATAGTTCCAAATCTGGTGAAACATTCCTTCCAATCACTGACTCTCCTGCTGAAAACCTTGCAGAAAGATGGCATTTTATTTTCTTTTCATTTATCCAGAATGAGTTTGACACTATGCCAGGTTACCGTGGTAAAAAAACAAGAGGAAAGAATGTTCTCTTTCTAGGCACAAAGCTTTATTAAAATTGAGAAAATGGCACTGTATCCAAAGGTAATTCCTTTCTGTTTTTCTGTCAAACTTGTGCCTAGTTTCTCAAATACCTCCTGCCTTGTTTTCCTATTTTGGTTTTAAAATTTGGTCTATCTTTCCAGCTTGCTAGGTTAGTTTAATCTGAGCCTCTCAAATATGCTCTCAATCTTGGTACCTATAGTCTCACCAGTCTGCAACTCTATTAAAAATCAGGCACTATATGTAGCAGATGGCTATATATTGAATTATAAATTAAAAGCAGTGTGTATATATTAGATGGCTGCAATTGTTATCCAATATATGAACAAATCACTTCACATCCACCTCCTAAGGATGTGAAGGGAGCAATAATGATCTTAATTTCATGACAGGATGAAAACAGGTCAGTTCACAAATTAATGAGAAGAGGTATTGTTTGTGAAGCAATCTGAATGTATAAATGCTACCTCTTTATTACTCACTCGGACTGGAGCCTCCCTGGTGGAGAGTGCCAATGGAAAAGCAGGTGATGCCAAGTCCTGTCTCCATGACAGCAACACTGCCAGCTCTTGAGACTTTATGGCAATTCTTGCAAGATCTGGTGGGTTTCTGTGAGCTTTTTCTCTTGAAATGATGCCAGCATCGCAAAGCCCCTGCTTTCCTCTTGTAAACTGGTAATTATGGGAGTGGGAAAAAACCTCTCCAGTCCTTGCACTGCGTTCCTTCTATATGCATATATTTGTATGTCTATATGCGTGTATTTGTATATACAAAGGCTTTGTACGTGTAATAATTTCTTAGCAAAAATAAACGCTAAACGCTTAGCAACGTGGGTTTTTTGGGAGACAGCCTCTTCCCTTGCCTCCTAAAAAGGGCCCTCACGGAGACCTGTGGCCTTTACGAACCGGTGTACGGCTGAGACAGCAAACGGCGGCGGCTGTGGGGGGCGGTGAGGCGGCACGACGTGAGGGCGCGGCGAGGCCACCCGGGCCCGAGAGGCCCCGATGAGGGGGCAGAGTGGAACCCGGGTGCCCGCTGAGGAGGCAGCGACGACCTGAGAGGGGAAAGGGAGAGAAAAACGAGGGAAGCTGAGTGAGGGGAAAAAAAGGGAGGGAAAAAGAGAGGGAAAATGGGAGGGGAAAAGGGAGGGAAAGGGAGCGAGCGGCGCTCCCCACACTGAGGCCACCCCTCGCGCGCCCTCGTC
>JAAWXA010000008.1:3343198-3526691 GCA_038090715.1 Florisuga fusca | reverse complement strand
GGTGGGAGGGCGGGTATCAACAGGACAGGGCGTTTATTTTCTGTAAAACGGGATAACTTCACCAGGAATGCGTTGCTTTATAGTAGGCAGGGATCCGCTTTAGAAGGTGGACAAATAGATGCTGTTTATTGGACGTTAGGGGTATTTGGCATGTTTATTTTCTGGTAGCAGATGCCAGAAAAGCAATTATATATGTATATATTAAACAGTCATGAATGGTAATGATGGTTTAAACACACAGGGAAAAGTTAATTCAAATAGTAGTTACTGGCCTGGTGAAATTCTGTGGATGTTGTTATTATTTGAGAGATCCCTGTGCTGACAGAAGGTGAGTTTGCACAGGTATATTCCCCCATCTTCTGTTTCTTTGCTAAACTAATGGCTTGGCTGTCATGGATACCTAGAAGAGATGAGGACTATTTCTTTTGAAATGGGACAGGTGGATAAGCAGGCAATCCAGTGTTTTGTGGGCCTACGGTTTCTTTCAAGATTGGAAAATGTGAGGATGCACAATGATTTTTTTTGTGTTTTTTCTTGCCTCCCTCTGCAGCTGACTTGTTTTGAGTAGTATTGTAGTGGTGATTTCTTTCGAAGCAAAATGGGCTTCTTTCTATTCACATCAAAGAGTGGTTTGCCACCTTTTCTTTATATATAGACCTACTGTGTTTTTTAGTGGTTATGGACATTTTTGTTTCGTGAGCTTCAACTTGCCAGTTTTGCTTTTTAATCTTTACTGGACCTTGTCAAGCCATTAGAAATAATACATGCACTAAAGGTGAAAAGCTGAAAACTGCTGATACATCTGTATATCTTTATGCACATGGTTTAATTTTTGATCATCTTAAAACAACAGCAAATAGAGAACAATGAGGAGTGAAAAAAGGTAATTGTTTCTCATAGGTTTATGTTGACAATATAGATACACTTTTTCGTATATCATTGTAGGGCTTAGAATCTATGATAATATAGCCAGAGGACTTCCATAAGCATCCTTGTGCAAGCTTTATTTGCTCAGGTCCTGCTTCTGAAAACTGGTATGACCCACAGGGGTGCCAAAACTCGAGTGCATTCCTTCCATCGAGTATCACAGTTAGAACAGAAGCTGATAATTGCTTGTGATCATTGCTAGCAGTGCCTCTGGTTACTCTGAAAAATATTTTAAGGGATAAATGAAATTCTTTATGTCTGGTGGTTTTGTTATTTTATTTTCTATGGAAATCCCTTGCAGGAGCAAAATTTACTGCTTTGTACAGCTTCTGTGTGTGTGTTGTCTGCAGTCTTGCTCAGAAGTTTGCTAAAGCTAGGTGACTTGAATTGAAAGAGTGCCCTCTGGTGACATCTGTATTTAGGAGTTTGGACTGTAAAGAACCACTCCTGGAGCTGGAGATTTGGTATTCCTCTCAACAAGGCTGGAGATGTTTTCTGCACTGAAATGCTCGTGTGGCACAGCTGAGGTGGGAAGTGTGCAGTCACTTGCAAATTCACGTGGAAAATGACTGCAGTCACTTGCAGTCTGTTAGCCTCCTTGTGGAGCAGACTACCTTGTAATTTATTTTGCTGAATTTTTATGAGAAATGTTTGACTCCTCTGTCTAATGGAAAAAACCAAAAACCAACAGCTCCTTCATGAGGTTATCCTGTTTACTGTTGGTTGTGGTTTTTTTTTTTCTTATTCTGAAAACTGCATTTGTGCAGAATTTTTTGTGAGATCTTTTCCCTTCCACACTTCTATCTTGCTGAGGACTGTGTAGATTGAAAATCCTGATGTTTTAAGTATTTCATTGATCTTGATGCTGCTCAGCAGCATTGAACAAGGATGAAGATACAGGCCTAAGTCTTTAAATTCAGTTACTTGTATAAACTTTGGTTTTAAAACTATCTGTGTTTGTAATAAATGTGTTTAAGATATCAGAAAGCTAATCAATGTCTTAGTGTGATAATGTTCTCCTTTACATCGTTTTTAATATTAGAAGATTTGGCTTGATAACAACATCTCCATCATAAACAGTTTCTTCCTCATATTCTTGGGTTTTTTCATTGAGATTAGGGATTATCTTCCTTTGTAGTTGCTTGGAGCTGAGTCATTTGGGCTTCTCCTTTCATTCAATAAATAAAGCTGAGCTGAAGACTTCCTTTAGGGGTGGGAAGTGTAATTGCTTGCATTTTGTCAAAGTGTAAGACTGTTTCTGGTATGAGTGTTGTTTTACAGCCCTTGTTAGAAAAGATAATTTAAAATGCATTTTCAAAATAATAGGAAAACATTCGTTAGTTAACTTAACATTTAGATACCTGGAACTCCTGCAGAAGTAGTCTTGTTGTATTTGTGCATGTGTAGCATTCATTGTGCAAGCAGAAGGTTTGTGGGCTTCATGTTTTGTCTATAAATTAATCATTTTAAAAGATAGTTGGAGCAAGAGAGTCTTAATGCTGCAGTTGGGTGATTTAAGTAGATGTTCTGTATGCTGAGTGCCCGAGACCCTCTGGGTGTGCACTTGCAGCTCTTACCTTAGCAAAGAACATTAAAGGTTTAATAGGACTCTAGGGGAAATGGCACTGGAATATTTCTTGTGGGCAACCTGGTACCAGCCAATATTCTGCTGAGCAGAAAGGGGACATCTGCAGTAAGAGCTGGAGCAAGGCAGCCAAGGGGTGCCAGCTGGAGGTCCTGTAACTCAGCTTTCTGAAGCTGGGAGGAGCTGTGTGAAGTGGAGAAGGTGGGGGGGAAAGGAAAGGGTGGTCCAAAGTCATGGAAGGGCAGGATGTGTTCAGCAGCATGGTGTGTTGGAGCTTCTCGCTGTGACTTTCAAAGACTAGCATGCTGTAAATGATGCTTACTGAACTAACTTGCTGGCTGAGGAAGAGTGAGGCTGTTTCCTGTCTGTGTTTGTTTATAGGAGACCAAATAAAATATTGGGAAAACTAGTGGGCCAGTAGTATTTTAAAACGCAGTTTGTGACATTCATCAAAAGTTATTCTTTATTCTCTCAGTGTTGTGAGGTGTGCTACTCTCCAACACACAGCTTGTCTTTTCAAAACTCCCTACCAGTCTTCCACATGGGCTGTAGAGTGTCAGATGGCACAATGGTGTCTTCCTTGAGTCTATGGATATGCCTTGAAAATGCTTTCAGAATCTTTGCTGTCACAACTGAATTGTCAGTCTAACTTTCTCAGTGGTTGTAACTTCAGTGCAGACAAGTGGTGCCCTCATGCTTACTGTCTGCTTTCCTATAAGTAAGGGCAGGATTCCCTTTTCTTTCACCTCCCTGTGTTGTCTTACAGTCCTAATTACAAGAACAACAGTTTAGGTAGAACTGCAGGGAAGTAGTGGTCTGGGCAAAAAAGAGCTGTGCCCTTGGAGGTCTCAGAAGCTTTGCCCGTGTGTCTGTAGGGCTGCAGGAGTCGGGCTGTGTTTTGGCTGGTTGTAACTGTACCGGGTACATCAACAAATCCAGGTTCCCTGTCCCAGAAGATTTCTGGTTGTGCTGCACCTAACACCAAGAGGCTCAAAAGGCTGCTTGGTCAGAATATCAAGAAATGGTCTGGTCAGCCTCTTGTATACATCATATTTGCAGTTTAAAAACATGCTTGTTTTTCAGTGGTAACAGAAGTAGCCTCCTTTGCTAAAGATTAAGCATGTAACATGGCAGTTGATGTTAAATTTGAGAAGCAGATACTGCTTGCAGTCCCCTATTGTAGAATTGATCTTGGTGCAAACTCTTAAGGATGGCTATTTATTCTGTTTCTTTGTGTCAGCCTCCATGCCTGTTTCAGCATTTCATTTATACGTATACATAAAATACATTTTGTAGGCAGTGTAAGCTTTAGGTGACAAGTGAACAGGGTATGTGCCTGCCCTGTTTTCTCTGGTCTGTCTGGGGAGACTGTAAGTCTCCCCCATATATTGCAAGTGTGACCACAGCAGTTACTGTAGCTCACTGCCTCATCAGCATGTAGTTGAGATTTGAACATGGATTAGAACAAGCTGGCTGAAGTTCAATCCAGATAAAATATACATGATGATGTGGATGTAATCAGCCTTCCTAATTGAAGGAGTGTATTTGCCATTAGGTAGAAGTGTTAGTGCTCTCTGGTGCCTTGAGTTTATTAGTTGTTTTTAGCAAACATATTGAAGCAGTAAAATCAGTTGTTTTTTTTAGTCTTTGACTAGAAGATTGAGACCTGATGAGAGCTGACTAGACTTTGGCTGGAAGTCAACTCTGTCCCTCCTGCCATTGGTTTTAGTTTTTTGTAGCAATTCCTAGTGCAAATAATAACAGAACTTGGGGAAAGCCTGGGTCAGTTAAAGAAGGAAGAACAGCATGCCTGGGGATAAGTAGAAATGCTGTAAAGGGAGACAGATTGTTAAGCTTGCTATGAGGTCCTCTGTTGAAAAGTAGTTGGTGCAAATGAGTAATTTCTTGGACACCATGAATCTATTCACATATGTTGCTTGTACTGTATGTCCATAGACTATCTGAGAGCTGAAGTGCTCAGAGAAGAAATGCATAATAGGGACTGCAGAGATGTTTGAAAATATGCTGTATTCCATCCTGTCACTCAGTTTCAAAGCAATTTGGAAGCAAAATGTGATGCAGAAGGTCTGATAACTTTGGTGTTTTCTCAGTAGGAGATAGTGACACTGATGCTTTGGGATATGTATGTGTTACCTCTTTTTCTCCTTAATTGAGCTGTGGTATTGGCAGCAGTCAGTTGGGTCTGAAGTGACCTAGGACTGGCTGTCAGCTCTGACCATTGTTACAGTATTGTGGCATTAAAAGCTGTTTGATTTGTGCCTTCCTCATTATTCATTAAGGAACAGCTTTGAGATGATGGAATTTGCTCTTCTCATTTTGATGGGCTCAGATTGATCGTGCTGGGAAAGGAGAATATTGATCTTTTCAAAAAGTTGAAAGCATATTTCATAGGTAATAGTGGCTGGATAATACTGGCAGAGATCCTGAAAAAATGATCTTAATGTAGCTTGTAAATTGGATTGCTTTTATCACATGATTAAGGTGCCCAGGGTTTGGGATAATTGTCTGAACTATAGTATTATATTTTCATTTAGATTTAGAATAAGTGGTACAGTGTCACTGAGTGACTGGAGTTGGACCAATAAGTGAATAAACAGGACTAATACAAAGCACATTTTCCACTGTGATACAGACTTTCCTGATTAATGTATAGGCAGGCAGAAGTCTCCAATGAAAAGCTGGAAGTCTCAATTTACTAGATTTTTCTTTGTAAGCTTCATGTCTGAATTTGCAATTGAAGAGGCTTAGAAGCACAGGTGAACTTGTGGCTAGTTAGCTCCATGTAAAACTCAAATTTATAAACTCTTTGAAAGATTGTGTTCTCTAGTTTTATTGCCAAGTTGTTAATCTTTTAATTGTCCATAAGTTCTGGTACTTGCTTGACAAGATTGGGGTCCTCCAGAATTGTAACTAATTCGAATTGGTTTGTAATTGAATTAGTTTGTGACCCCACATGTAGTGGGGCAGCTTATTTACTGACTGCTCACTTCTCACACTGTTTTGGCAGAATGAAATACACCAGGGAAGGATGTCAGAAACAAATCTTTTTGGTTTTTTCCCTTGTTTTTCCGTTTGGTAGTTTTCCCCAAACTCCTTAAGCAGTTGCTTAAGCAATTAGTGGTGCAGATAATTGGAAGTACAAAATCAGTGTTCCATAAAGCATCTGAAATACATTAAGTGGATCCATTGTATGGAATGCCAATTTCTGACATAGACTCAGCTCTACCTTGAATCTCAGGCTGGGTGTGCAAGTCTGTGAGCTTGGCTTAGTTTCAGATTTCATGCAGAAATATTTGAGGCATTACAGGATCCGTGTGACATTTCTGAAAATTTCTTCTACATGGAGGTAAAGTTGACAGTCATCACATCTTGTGCAGTAGGCAGAGTGAGTTGGGAATGATGATGTTGGATTGGTGTTACTGGAAACTTTGTGATAGAGTCATTGATCTGATCACACCAAAATGAATCCAGAAGCCTGCAAAGTATTTGGGAGGGTTCCAAAAGCATCTGTAGTTGGATTACTTGTGTGAAGTATTAGATTGCTGGTAGCAATGCGTAGTTTCTTGGTGTACATTTTGGTTTTCAAAATGTACACAAAGCGTTCAAAGTTCTAAATGAATAAAAGAAATAGTAGCTCAAAGATTTTGGCTACTTTTTCTCCCACTAATGCATCACTGTTTTGTGCTGTCAGTAATTAGTAACTAATACCATGAGGTGCATTGATAAAAGTATTATGGTTAAGGGAACGACTCATACTCATTGTATTTCCTCTCCTGCTCTGTCACATAATTAACTTTTTCTGTGAGGTTAAAGGGCACCTGAACTGTGCTGCTGTTCCTAGCAAATCCAGACCACTCTGCCAACAGTCTTGTCTTAGATTACCAGCCAGTTTTCCCATGTGCTTTGTTGGTAAGTGACTGGTGGTAGTTACCACATTTATTTTTACAATAATAGTCACGTACTTCACACCTTTTTTTTTTTTTTTTAGTATTAGTTGTGAGACTTGTGTGGTAAATACCTTTAAATAATTTTGAGAACCTTACTGATCAGACTTCTATGGAAATATACCACAGGTATTTTGGAAGGGAATAAACAAGAGGGGTAGAATCTATTGAGTTCAGTCGCTCCATGCAGTTGAGGTGATCTTTAAGTACCTTCTGGAGTTCAGAGTATAAAAAATTACTGAATACTTAGGAAGACATCTACTTAGCTACACTAGCTACACTAGCCTTGTGCTTCTGAATGAACCATGAATAAGCTGGACAATGAGCAGCCTGAAACTTGAGACGTTTGTTATGGCAGATAAAACCTGTGCCTCGCAGGTCTGCCTTATTACCAAGGTATAAGGACTTAGTATTCTTATTTTTTAATATGCCTTGCACAGATGATATCAGTTGTGCAGTTTCTAATTAAACCGTTTTCCATTTTATGTAAAAGATAATAGCAAATGTCCCTCTGTAGTAGAAATGTTTGCTGCTTCCTGTTTGAAAAGTGCTTGGCTAGCCACTCTTTCCTGGTTGATTGCCCTATTGATGATACATCATTTCTCCTAATCCTCCTTTGTTCCTCATTTATTTTTTTCAGTATGGTCCTATTTTGATATCTGTAGAATATAACTCATATAACTCTGAGAATAGATTTTGGTATTCTTAGTGATATGCCTTGGTAGAAGTGCTCTTCTCCTAAGTGGGAGTGGGTAATTTTTAATGGTACTTCAAACAAGTACATATTGTGTTATATTGGACAAGGTCTTTATTACAGATGCACCAAAGTGCCAAATCTAATCACCGTATGGTTATTTTTTAATACCCCTGTGTAGATCTAGTCATAATGGCAGAAAGTTTTATTATTTGTGGAAGTTGTTCAGCTCTACTGGTAACATCTATTCAAGTGTTCAAAGTGTTCACCCAGAATACTTGTAAAGGACTTTGGAGAGGGGAAAAAAATATTAACCAAACTGTAGTCAGGAGATCAGACAAAAAGGTGTGCTTGATACTGTTTTCAGTTGGGGTAGGTGCCAGATATACAATGTTTTATAAAGTTGAAGGTATATTAAACTTATATTAAAGAAGTGGAAAAACTTCTCTTGATATCAAGTATGTCTACCTTTGAAGAAGAGCAGCTGTTCATAAGTGTAGAGTGTGCTTTACAACCTGCTTTCCTCACTGTCTGCGTGTAATGGCTTGCCCTTGTACTTAATTAACTTTTTTTTTAATGTGGGTAGGGTCCGTGTGATGACAGAACTCAAACTGTATTTCATGCTGTGACTTGTGTCCCATACTTCAGGAAAGTCAGTCATGACTCTTCTAAAGCTGTCTTAGTGGTGCAAAGGCTTCTTCATGGGAACTTCATGTTTCAGATACGGTGATTTAACTTCAAAGAAGTGTTTGTACAAATCTGTGTCTAAGTTAGAATTCAGAGACTTGGGTTTGTTAGAGAGATGTCTAAAAGTTTTGTTGGAGACCAGTAACTGGAACTGCTTTAATTTCTTCTCTTTTGGTAACAAATGCTGTGTGACTAGGTGAGGGAAAACAATTATCCACATATTTATAGTTACATGATCCCAAATTATTTTTTATATGTACAATAGAAAGTTTTAAACTATCTAAAATGACATTATGCCAGGGCACCAAGTGAAACTTAACAAAAAATCTTGTGGCTTTGTTTGTTGTTTTGCTGTTGTTTTTTGTTCTATGAAACCTTGTGCCTTCCCTATTCAATCTGTTTTGCTTATGGGAGAAAACTGAAACCCTTACAGGTTTTGAGACAGAGTTGTACACTTACAGCTTCTTCTTAAGTCCAAAGTAAACATACACAAAATAAGTATGAATTATTAAGCAAATTTGCACTTAAGAGTAACAGAGTGCTAATGATTTGAGGCTGACACAGCTGCTGAGGAATAATTCTTGATTTGAATGTTACAGCTTAGTTATAATACAATACATTAACTGAAGGGGTATTGCTGAGGCTAAAGAAGCCTTTTAGATAAAGTACAGCTGAGGCAAGTGTGAAATCTGTTGTGCAGATCTATCTAACAATATAAATCAGAGGTGTGTTGTATTTGTGTTATGCCAAGATAGACACAAAAATTTAGGCTATGTTAAGTGATACTGCTAAAAAGGGAAGCATGTTTGATAAGTAATGCAAGTAGCTAACATGAAAGTTGTCTTACTAACCTATTGCACCCACAAAACTTTCATTAAATCTCTTATTCACAGACAAAGTTATATTGTAAAAAGTTGGATTTTAATTTTTCAGTTGTACCAATTTATTTTTTTTTTAAGCTAGCTTTTATTTTCATAATGTAGGTTATATCCATGGGTTTACATACTTCTTTCCCTCTTTCTATGAAGACAAAGTCTAAAGTGGAAAACAGAATCAGGCAGTAATGGAGCTAAAGGACACAGCCAGAAGTGATACCTCTCCAGGAAATAAGGAATGGAATAGGAAAATCCATTGCTGTATTGGGATGTGCTGGACCTTGTGTGTTGCTTTCAAGTGTCAGATGTCTGTGTGGTACTGAATGTCATGGGTATCATCTTGATTTTACTTGTTGGAGTGAGTGAGGGAAGGTGAGGAGAAGTGATGGGCTTCAGCAACTGAAGTTTTTGTTGCTGTCTCTTTTCTCTGGTGTTGTGTTTCCCTGTTACGTTCCAGATCATTAATGGAACTGGATATCTTTTTGTCCCTGGGGCAATAGGGTGTGTTTCTATGATCTTATCACTAGACTAGCTGATCAGTATTCCTTTGTGGCATTTTCTGTGTTTGATTCTCCTAATATTGGTAGAAGTGGTTTGATTACCAGAAGAGAATTGCAATCTTTTGGAATTCATAAGTGGCATCCTCTCTAGAGCAGAGGTGGCTGTTTTTAATGTAACAATTCTGAAAGCTGGAAGATTGATTTTGTAAGAGAAAAAATGGTCTTGCCTAGGTCGGAGATGTCTCTTGCAAATTGTGTAGGGCTTTCTTGAAGATGGGACTTGGTTGAGCATGCAATTGGGTCTTGGGGTGAAGTGTTTTAGTGTTTGCTTCTTTCCCCAGTGAGGATGATGACTTCTGTGGCTCTCAGGCTCTGTGGTTTGATAACTTTGTCAGGTTTACAGTGTTTATTACCAACATGCAGCTCTGCTGGAAAACCCTACTGTTGTCTGTGAAAAAAAAAACATTCTTAACGTTGGAAGGATCTTGTAAGTCACAAGTTACTGCGTTTAATTTTGTAGTTGCATTTGCTGGTTTTGCTGAGGTTATTTTGTAGTTGTTGTTCCTATAGAGGATAAGTTTGCATAGCTCATTAAAATACCTTAGCTCTGAAGTGATAAAGCTGTTCCAAAAGTACACCACCTGCCAAAAACACCCCGTGTTGTGGCTAGTGACTTCAGTGGAATTTCAACAGTGGAGGTACAAATACTCTATTTATGATGTGGCTGACCCTCCTTTATGTTTAAATAACCTTGGTAACCAAAATGAACATCCCCAGCTTGGTGAGCTGAATATGAAAATAACTAAAAAAATCAAAGTATTTCCTAAATGCAGCCAAGGTATTTTCTTTTTCAGACATTGTTTTCTCAAGTTAGAGGCAAGTCCTTTCCTGTTTTTATAGAATGGGAAAATTAATTATTAATTTGTGCATTTTTTACTATATTTTCCCCCCACACACTAATATTAAAAATACTGTATTTGAGACAACAATGAAAAATCTGAACTTAGTTAAAATACATTAATTTTTTTTAAGTGTAGAAAATTTTATCCAGGTATTCATTTCTTTCACCAAGTTATTTGTAGTGCAGGTTTTCTGTATCCTCACGAGCAGTATCAGTTGACAATGTCATGGTGGTGAAACTATCACTAGGTATCAAAATGCAATGAAACTCTTTGTCAAAGATGGGGCAGAGCTAGAAGAGAGTGTTGATAGGGATTGTGTGTTCTTTCTCTTTGCTTCTGTCTCTCCAGCTGATTTGCTGCTACTTTCTTATTGGTTTCTTTCCCAACATGAGAGGTTGCAGTTTTTCTTTGTTATTCCTGGATTATGGAATCAGCATACACTTTATTTCTCCTTCTGGTGTCCACAGGCTTTGTCACCTCTAAAGCTGGTGTATGCATGTTTGTCAGTCTTGGCTTTGTGGGGTTTTTTTTTGTTTTTTTCTAGACACTTCTCACAGTGAGCACGTTGTGATATTTTTGGTGATGTGCAGTCTATAATAATTCTTCCCTAACGATGTGTTGTTTGCATTACCAGAAGTGAAGCAAAGCTGTGGATCTCAGTACCTCTGAAAATAATATTTGGATCATGAAGTTTATGCAGGCAGCATTGAGTGCTCCCCTATTGCATGCTCTTCAGTATGACTTTTCTGTTCAGAATGTTATCCATGGATATGTATGTTCTCACTTTTTTTAGTTCCACTGATACTTTGTTTGTATGTCTAAGCTCAACAAAAATATTTTGCAAACTGAACATCAGATAATCAACATGACATTAATGGTTTACTGCTCCTCTTGTTTGCAAACAAAACTGGTAACTATAAGGCCACTTGGGTGGTGGTCATGAAAAAGCTCATTGTGGAGGGTGTATAATTTTATAGAGCTGACTACTTAATTAAAAGTATCTGTCTCTACTTGAAATTGTACCTCTGTTTTCTTTGATGTTTACTTCTTATTCATGGAAATAAATATCAGTAGTTCCTATTTTTCAGAAATGTCTCTAGATTATTATTTCTTCTTTTGTGTGTGTGTGTTTGGAGGGAGGAGGGATCCTCCTCCTAATGCTAACTGAGGAAGCTTGGATTTTTCTTCAGATATTTGAAGAAATGCTGGTCCAATAGGCTGAACTGTTGTTGATAGGCTTGAATTCTGGAAGAGTGAATGGAGGAGGGCAAAACCTTAGTATACTCGAAGTACTTTCATTTCTAAAATAATTTGGAGGAAGAAGAAACTGTACTTCATAACTTCAGAGGTCCGGGCTATTTTGACAGGAGTCCTAAAATGATAGCCAGATGCAAAGGAATAAAGTGTTCTTCTGAAGAACTACAACGTGGAGTAGAGGCTTGTAGGTGATCTCTGAACTAAGCAGCTCTGTGAACCTGCTAATTTCTAAGCAGTTTGTGAGCAGAAACTTCAGTTCCTGGGCAGTTATTTATTCAATGTACCAACATTTTACCATTTAATCCTCCAACTCTGCTGGAGACACCTGTTTAGAAGAAAGCAAACGTCTTATAACCCTGGGCTAAACTTAAATACCATGTACACATGCTCACATTTTTGTCTTACTCCATTTGTTGCCTGCAATGCTTCTTTCCTTCTGCTTGATTCATGCCTGCATTGTGTAAGGGCCATGATCTGCTACAGCTTGCAGCTGTGTACTGATGCTAGTGCTAAAATAAGTTGTCTTGTGGCACAGTATCTACCAGTTAACCCTAGGCTGTGAGTAAGGCCCCTGAGCATAGCTGGCTTTGGAATGGTGGGAGTCGGAATGGTAAGGATCATCTTTCTATGTGTGTAATTAATTTTAAAAAACTTCCATTGTGAGCTGAGCTACTTTATTGTTGCAGGCTGATTACAAACAGAGGTAGAAGTTTGATTGCTGTAAAAGGGTATGGTAAAGAAAAGTGTCTTGTGCCCTTGAGAGGAAGAGTCTCCTGGATTTTTGAGTATTCCTTATCTCATCTGAGGGAAATAGGAGTTGTACCTGTTCTTGTGATTAAAGAGGAAGGCACAGGAGCACTGTGAAGAAGCATTTTGATAGCTGAAAACTGAGTAAGGTCTGAGACAGAGCCTTATTATGTGTTACCTTAGTGTTACCCCTCTCTCTTCCTTTTCCCTTCCCTTCCCTCCCACCCCCTAGGTAAGCAAATGAGCAGTAAGATGCCTTTGCCCAAAATGGGTGTACACATGATAGTGAAAGTATACTGTGGGTTGTGTCTGCTTAAAAAAAAAAATATTAATTTTACTTAATTGTTTGCCCAGGCAAAGCCTTTTCTAGGGTAACAATCAAAATTAAGGACCATATTTGAATGCAGCTATTTAAAAACTTTGTTTTTCAAACTGGTTTTTTTGTTCAGTTATTCTGTGGACTCTTAACTTTATCTGTCTTGGAGTTGAAACAGCTGATATTACTGTGACTATTGTACAACAGACACTTAGGGAAATAGTGGATGTGTGACATAACTGAGGTCTGTGAGAGAATGTGGAAGTGTGAGCTTGCAGCAGGACCCATGAAACCAGTGAAAAATGGGGTCTGTGGTACTGGTTTAGCTTTACTGCTGATGCAGGCACCATAACACACAATTGCTTTCAGGGAGGAGTCTACTATCAACTTAAAGCACTTAGGATTTTTTGCCTTCATTGCAGTTTTCTGGAAGCTGTTTGAGAACCTGATTTCTTACATTCTAATTTTGAGCATAAATTTACATTTTATTCATACTCCCACTTTGTCCTCCTGATATTTGAACATGACAAGAATATTTTTATGCAAATTTCAATTTGTTAGGATAAGTGAGCTGAATTCTCCTGGTTTTGTCTTCAGTCAACCTGGAAGCCCTTCTCTGCAAATACCTAATCCAAAAATCTTTTGGAAGCCAGGTGTCTGAAAGAGCATAGAGTACAGCATCATAGCTTCTTGTGAAATGTTTTGGTGGTAGTACTTGTCCATAACTAATGCAGAAATCTTGATCCCATGTAGCAACTTCATGCTGACAGCATTGGTGGCAATAATTTCCATTTGATGTGCTGAAACTCACAGAAGAAATTTTATAGGGATCAATCCAGATGATCCTTCAATGACTGACGCTTCATTTTCCATTCTTCTGTCCATTGGATAATTTTATTTATCCAACTGCATCCAATATGCAACTGATGTTGCATATTTAATAACTTGTAGTCTCTTCCTACTGTAATTTTATGCTGTTTCTGCTTTTGTCATGGCTGTACCCCACGCATGTCTTGTGCTAGTGTCTCTCACCTCACTTTTCAGCAGTGGCAGCTTATCACATACTTTGCCAATATTCATGTGTCTGCCTGGGGATTTTGTAGTATCTGCAGTTCTTAGATCTGGGATTTGATTATCTTCAGTGATAAATTTCTTGCAGGAGAGTGGTGTTATATTAAATTGCTTGAACTTTTATATCATATCCATTGTGGAAGTTTCTATTTTTATCAGTTTTGCTTTCTTACAGTACCTCTAATATTTTCATGCTTACTGAAAACTGAATTAAAGCATGTGCTTAGGTAGTTTTCATTTGTCTTCTTTAGTGTTGTGTACATGCTATCTTTATTCTTACAGTGCAGTAACCTGGTTGGGTTTTTTGGGAGGGTTTTGGGTTTTTTTGGTTTGGTTTGGTTTTCTTTTGTGGGTTGAGTATAAAACTGAAGAAGATAGTGTGGAAGATGCAATTTGGATTGGTTTGATTTGATCAGATCTTCTTTCATAGTTTGAACATTCTTTGTCCTGTTGCTTGTTCCTTGCTGACTTTCTGCCTGGGAAGAAAATGGGAAATTCAGTGGGAATTTTGTTTGTGTTGCTTTTTGGTTTAGTGTGGGGTGTTGGGGGTTTTTTGTTGTTTTGGTTTTTTTTAATGTTTTGTGCACACTTCTAATATTATAAGAATATATAATATTATAATATACTTCTAACTTTTGTACAAATACCAGCGAGTTCCTACGAGGTGAGAAGCTCAGGTTAAATGTGGGGAACCAATATTTTTTTAGTACCTACTGTTCTTAAGCCCTCAAAGTCTTTGGCATACATCCTGCATTTGTAGTTGCTCATAATTAATGCAAGGCACCTCTGTTTTCTTCATGGGGCTCTGTGATCAAAACAAAACTATGTACTGACATGGTGAGTAAGAACAAGAAGAATATTGGTCATTGTGACTCTTGAGCTATTCATAAAATTGCACTGTGACTGTTTCCTCAAAGCTTTTGTACTGTTCCGGACAGGAAGTTTTTAATGTAATTTTATGGTCCTCTTAAAATGTCTGTACAGTGTATTTTTGGGATAATATTTGACCCAAGCTGAGACAGGATTCCTGGATTCTGTAGTGGAAGGGAATCAGGCTTAGCTGTCCTGTTGAGCACCTGTCAGAGCCCAACAGGGCGGATCTTAGGTGTTCAGCACATGGAGGTGTAATGTTTAATATTAAATTTACTATTTGGAGATAATATTGCATGGGAAATCATACTACAAATGCAAGTTAAATTAGCAAAAGATAGCAATTGCAATGTTCAAACACAATACTGACGTGATCCCCATCACTGGTTTCTAGAATGTGCTCACTGTCAGGATGTTGGGCTTCCCCAGTCTCCAGGAAGGAATAGGTGGGTTGAAGCCAGGTGAAGCATGTTGCTCCCTTTGGAATTCCTTTGTTAGTTATTTAGTTTCTATTACTATTGGGCTGAGGCACGGATTCACTCCCTCATGCTGGTCTAGCTAACTCGGGGAGACATTCACTTTTTTAATGAACTGTGGGAGAAACATTTACACCACTAGTTGGATTCACTCAACTGTATATAGTCAGCTGATACACTTGAACTGACATGTCACTTCATCTAAAACAAAAGCCACCCTCTTGTCTCTATTGTGCTGAGAAAAAGTCAGCTTCTTTGCAGCAGCTGTGGTCCATCACATCCTGTGTTATTTCCTCAGCTTCATGTGCCCATTGCCCTTGCTCATTCCCTGAGCTGCCTTACATTTGGGGTCTTCATAGGTCACTTGCTGCAATGGGAAGATCATCACATACACCCTTGGGTGAATTTGCAGGAAAACTCAAGACTTCTTGAAGAGAGCAGAGCCTGCTTATTCTAGATATTTACATTCTTTGATGATGATGAATCTCTTCATCAGTATTTTTAGTTTGCTTTTTTACTGTACTGTATGGATGGCATAAAGATACAGGAAGATTTCACGTACAGCATCCAGGCTTCAGGTTGGCATTAATGCATTGAAGTATTTCATACATCATCTAAAAGCTTCCAATTCCCCATTTAATGCATTTCTGAGCACAAATGCAGTTATTAAATTGAAGAGGAGGAACAGACTGGAAGTTCAAATTTCTCAGTGTAATTCATTTTTAGTAATTGGATACACAGAGCAGGCAGTGGAAGCGGATGTCTGAGTCACTATTGCTGTGTGACAAATGGTGACAGCCGCTTTGCAGACCAACTGTGCTGCTCTCAACAGCTCTGCTATTGATCTTTCTGATATTGCTTTTTACTACTTGTTCTGGTGTTGATCAGAAGCATAATACAGCAAGCAAATTATTTAATTCTTCCAGTGTTGGGATTGGTACAATATTTGTCCTGAGCAATGCTTTGGTTACCATTCTTGCTGTGATTTTTCACTGTTAGGGCAATAGTGATGTTGTTGCATCTAATGCAGCTTTCAAACGTACATCTTAAGTGTTGCAAATTCTGGAACTTTGAAATTGATAAATGCTAGTTTATAGCAGTTCAGTATTAATTGTGTCCCTTATTGTATCTCCTGGAGGTGGGAAAAAGTCTAAATGCATTCAAACAACTGTATTGCAACAATAGGTACTTAATTAATATTGTGTGTACAGCTTTGTTATGATACAGAGAAGATTAAACTGGGACAACAGTAGCATTTTGTACATGAAACTGGTTTTGGAGATGTGATACTTCTGTCCTCTACTGTCACTACGTAAATGAAAATGATGGCCCATCAGTTAGAGTTCGATTTCTTTGCTTTTTGGTTCAGCAGATGAAATGGCTACAGGAAAAAGATGTTGAAGAGCTGAATGTTTGGAAATATTCCACAGGAGACAATCTGAAGGGTAATTGGGATAGGAAAGGACAGGACACAAGTGACAGTTGCAAGCCAAAGATGAGGTGTTTTTTTCTTCTTCGTACGGTCTGTTAGTATAATACACTTAACTGCTCTTAAATTTTAGATGGGGCTTTTTTTAGTGGAGGAAACACAATCTTAATTATAGTGTATGTGTTCAGAGTATACTGTTAAAGTGAAATTTGTGTTGCCATGTGAGTGAGAGGGTTTCAGTTTTTTTAAAAACAAAGTATAGCATGTAAATGGCAGTTCTGAACTGCAGAAATACAGCTCAGCATGGGTCAGAAGGGGACTATTAATACTCAAAAACATTTAAAGGCTCTAGTAATTGGCTGAAATCTGCACTCAGCTGACCTCCTTCCTACATTGCAATTCTACAGTGACACTTCAAAGTTACTGGTTTCTTTTATTTATTTATTTACACATATTTTAGTATTTAAATATTGCAGTTTCTTGCCTTTCAGGCTTGTTTTTCTGGAATGGCTGGTTTAGGCCACTGGAAGGTAGAGCTTTTGGGGTTAGTTTATGTTATTTCATTATATTATTTCATTATGTCTTAAGTATGAGATGCTGTGATACTGTTTTGTCATGTGATACTGCTCAGTTATCTGTCATCTTCTCTATTTGCAGACTGTGTAATAGTCCTGAGTTAAACTACAAACAAAGCAAATTTCATAAATAATAGCAAATTCAGGAACAGTCAAACTCGTACAGTACATGGACAAGGAGTGATTTATAAACTTTTTCACACTAGAGGGCACTAATATCATGGAATTTAAGCAGAAACTAATTTTTATTCTCTCTGTAAAAGTTAGGTATTTGGTAGTAATGCTGGTTTGCAGTGGAAGCCAAAGGCTCACATTTCTTTGCAGCCTTTTCTTCGTAGAAAAGGAAACTAAAAATAATAATGTTGTCACAAAGATGCATCAGAAGGTAGCATGGAATTGTTCTTTGTGTTTTGTTCCTGACTAAACAATGATTTGTGTCATTTGTGAAAAAAGGAAATTCCACTTGTACTCTCAAATTGCTTTAAATGTAATTTTTACTTCAAGCTGGTGAATAAGCATATATGATAATAAATTGTTGGTTAACTTCTTAGGAAAGTTATCTAGTAGTGTTGGCATCTGAAATATTGCTTTAAATTGGTGATCAAGGGAAAACAATTATATGTGAACTTAAGCTTCAGGCCTGGCTTTAAGTTAAGGTTAATGCATATATTTACATATTGATACTTGGCATATAGAAGACTGTGTGGAATAGAGCATGAAAGCCTATACTGCCAGTAAGGGATCATGATGGAACCTTCAGTTGTTCATCCTACATTGTTTATAATTAGGGCAATCTAGAATGTGTGTGTGTGTAGCTGGAGTTTGGATCTCCAAGTGGTGTATCTGTTTTGAAAGTACTTGCTTTTTGTTGTTGATTTTTAGATACCAAATCTCATTTAAAATTTCAATTAAAATCTTTATTTAAAGTGAAATAAAATGGCTTCTCATTACCTTTTTCTCTTTGTAGGAATGGTTGTTCAGCTGCCTTGGAGATGATCCTGTGGCTGTAAATGTAGGTCTGAAGATCAATGGTGTGGGCAGTATGGACCTAATGAACGGACAGTCAAGCAGTGTTAATGTAGCAGCTACTGCTTCAGAGGTAAGCATTGCTGTTCTGGGCTGATACAGTGCTGGTTCTGGTATCAGGGAAGGGATCCCCTCTCCCAAGGATGGCTCATGTAAGTAGCTTGGATAGGTCTCCCTGCTCCAAGGTTCTTGGCTTCACCTTAGGACATCAGTGACCAAAAAAAGTGCACCTCTGCCATTAATAGATTCAAGAAGGGGAGATATGTGGTGGTTAAGAGCAGGGCAGAGGAGAAGGGGGGGTGAGAGAAAGCAGCACGTGGAGAGAGAGAGAGAGAGAACAGCACCAGAGCAGAGCAGTGTTGGAGCAGAGAGACCAAGGGTGGTGAGGGAGGAGAGGGTGAAGGTCCCTAAAGAGATTTTTCCCCACATCCCGTGGTGAGGGGGCAGCCTGTCCCCTGCACACACGGACAATCCCGGTGGAGCAGACCCTGAAGGACCACGGTGGAGCAGATGTTGTGGACCTGCCCCCCGTGTGGAATCCTGGTGGAGCAGCTGTGGACCTGCAGCCTGGGGAGGATCATGGAGCAGATGCCATGGACCTGCAGCCATGGAGGGGACTGTTCCCCAAGCGCTCCCTGGCTCTGAGGGCTCCGTGTGCTGGAGCAGTTTGCTCCTGAGGAACTGTGCCTGGCAGGAGGGACTCCCATTGGAGGGGTTCCTGAAGGACTTTCTCCCATGGGAGAGACCCCACGTTGGAGTGAGGAATCCTTCTCCCTGAGGAGGAAGGAGCAGCAGAGAACAACCTGTGATGTCTGGACTGTAAACCCCACTCCTTGTCCCCCTGTGCCCTGGGGTGTCAGAAGGAAGAGATACAGGGAACAAAGAACTCTGGGCTCGGGAAGAAGGGAGGGGTGGGGAGAAGTATTTAAATACTCTGGTTTGTGTTTTCTCTTTGCCTGATTTTATTTGATTAATGATAAATTAAATTTATTTTTCCCCAAGAAACCATGAGGTTCTAGGTGGATTTCCTCCTCACCATCCCATAGTGACAGAGAGAGAGTGAGCAGCCACGTGGTTCTCTGTTATTAGCCAGGTTCAAACCACAATTACAACACTCAGTTAGTGCATACTTAAGAACATAAATACCTGATGTTTTTGAAAGGCACCAAAAATTCAGGTTTTTCTCTTGACAGGTGGTACACAGATCCTTGTCTGTGGATTTAAATGTGAGTAACTTAAAAGTTCTGACCTATGTATACCAAAATAGAGCATGGGCTAGCATTTACAGCCCTGCTATAGCCAAAGCTGTCTTTTTTATGTTCTCTTCCATCACATCAAGACAAGGAAGCTTTTCTTTTCAAGTTTTAATAATAGATGTTAGTGCAATAAGCTGGTCTGGCAAGGCCTGTGGGAAATGTATTGTGGAAAAGGTATTTATCTGTGTGTCAAGGGGCAGTCTGACACAGAAATAAAGTGGTTTCCTTTGCCTCTTGGGCAATATTCAGGCATTAGTATGGATTCCCTCATGATTACCAAAGTGTTTGCCCTCAAGAAGCAAACAGCTCATGAGTCTGAATTACCAGCCTAACCATGGAGGTTGGCCTTCTATGCTGATGCCTCTTATTTTCAAGTTTGAACAGTTCTCTATTTGCCATCTACACGTGAAGGAAAAGAAGGGGTGGGGTAAAGCTAGTACCAGAAATTTTGGACTTTTTTTTTTTTTTTTTGAGGATCATATGAGGAGCTGTTGAGAATTAGAACTGATTCCTAAATTGCCACGTTTGAGGGTTTGCAAGACCTGATTGTTATTTCTGTTCTGGTGTTTGGTTGGTGGTGTGGGGTGGTTTTTTGGTTTGTTTTTTTTTTTAACTCACGCAAATCAGTCCCTTTTTAAGTTTGATTGGTAGGGTGTTATTTTGGTTTGGGTTTGTGTGTTTTGCTTTTGTGAGGGTTTTTTTTTTTGTTTGTTTGTTTCTCCAGATGCACTGTTTGTCTGTCATCTTTAGGATGACTTGAATATATACTAATTTAAGTTTCCTGCTCAGGGGAGACAGTAATTTCATTGCTGATACCTATTTTTTATTGCTTTTGTCACCATGTGAAACATGTCTTACCATAGTGGATTTTGATTTCTTTTTTTTTTTCTTTCATTCTTCATTTGTCTCTTGGTTAAAAGACAAATTTCAAGAACATTTCAAAGTCAGTATTGATGAGACCCATGAAGTCCTGAAAACTGTTGCTTCCTTGAATTAATCTTTGGCCCTTATGGAAGATGTTTTATTTATATATTTACATGTGTTTTCATAGTAGAGCTGTATCTGTGCTAAGCACTTCCATGTGCCTATGGAGTGGAAAGTGCCAGAAACAAGGTTAAAGGAAAATTTATTTTTAACATGGAATAATCTAAACAATTTTACAAGCCTTGCCAAGATTTAAACAAGAAAGCAGGCATCAATCTCCAAGAGCATTTCTGCTTTTATACAGATTCTTGTGCTTATTGTATGATGAATCGTTGATTGACCATTTGTTAGCATGCAAATCAAGAATTTTCTGGAGGAAATATGTTTACTTAACAGTAAGTTGATAGTCTTGAATGTTAAAATAGTCTTTGCATGATAAAATCAAGTAAAATATATTCTGGGAAAGGTACATGAATCTGCTTTCAGAAAGTGTTGTTTTTTTTTCTTGTTACCTAGGAAGAGGAAGAACTTGGAATTGAAATGTTTCTGTAAGGATGTTGGTTACTGAAAATGCCTGTCCTGTTTGGAGATTTTTTGTGGAGTTTTCAAAGTCAGATTTTTCAAAGATATGGTACTTTTAGAAGAACTGAATTAAAACTAAACATGATTATTAAATAAGAATGTATTTTCTTCATATGTCCTTATAACAGATTTGCTTAAAAATAGACAAGCTTATTTCAGCTGGCTGAATTCTCTAGGAGTTCAGGATTCTTGTTCCTGTTTGTGGGAAGTTAAAGTCAAAATATATAATGTAGCACTAAAATACAGCCTTGTTAGTTTTTCAGGAGCAGCCATTAGCACAGTAGAACTATTTACCAGCATCAGTGACCGTGTGCTACCTTCCCTCCTGCCTTGGCATCCTCAGATGCAGTGCAAGTGTTACTGAAAGTACAGAGTAAGGCTGCTGAAATTTGGCTTCCACCAGGAGTGACCTGATGAAGAGCTCATTCATGTCTGTGTTGTGTATATGATCCATAGCCGTGGTCTTGAAAATATGCAATGTTAGCAGTAAAATTTGATAAAGTGTCTTCACTGTGTGGGCCAAAGTCTAATCTTTTCAGCTTCCTAAAAAGTATTTCCCTGGGATGGTGGTGGGGATAGAGTTCTTAAGGGTACATCAATCAATATTAGATTAGGAAGGTCGTGGTTTATGTAAAATGTGACTTCTGAAATTCAGTGTGACTTGATTGTTATTTACTTTCCCATTTAAAAAATCAGAATTTAGTTATGCATTGAAACATAACTCTTGTGTTTTGAGGAACACCATTGAAATTCACTGAAGTCTCTGGTATTAGATGTCTGTCAGGAGACAGCATGTCCTGTGACTGACTGACCTTTAATTGATAATTTGCCCAATAGAAAAATTTCTGCCAATAGTGACGTTTGAACAGAAATTTTGCTTCTAGGAGTGTAAAAAAAAAAAAAAACAAACAAACAAAAAAACACAAAAGAGGAGATAAGCAAAAGATCATCTGTGTTTTTTTTGTTTCTGCAGAAGAGTAGCAGCTCTGAATCCTTGAGTGACAAAGGTTCAGCTGAACTGAAGAAGAGCTTTGATGCAGTGGTATTTGATGTTCTAAAGGTTACACCAGAAGAATATGCGGTAAGCAAGTCAAATAACTTTTGTTTGCTTGTGTCTGAATCTTTTTGGCAACTTTTGCTCTGCTTCTCCTTGTCTGAATTTTGTCTCACTTCTCTCACTCATGGATTTCAAAAATTGATCTTGCACTGCAGTTCTTCATTGCTTATTTTCTGTCTAATGATCTTTCTTGGGCTATGTTGCCCAGGCATTTTTCACACTTATATGTAATGTAGACCAAAGAGCCTTAAATCTACATGATGCAGATTAATTCTGACATATTTTAGTTGCAAGAAAATATTTGGTCTGTACTCTTTTTAGAGGGGTTTTAATTCTTACATCTAGGGAGTCATTTCTTTTGCATGCAAAGGTACAGAATAATGATTTGAATATCCTGCAGAACCAAGAACAAGTGAGTAAAAATATTTAAGCAAAACATTGGGTGATTTTTTTTAAAGTTTTAAACTTGTTTTTGGTTGTTGAGATTAAGACAACAGATTCTTCCTGATTGAGGTTCAAGTCATATGGTTCAGGTGTCTTCCTTCCTCTGTTGTCAGGAACTGCTGGGCAGTGAATCACCTACTTTTTCTGGGAAGATGTTTTTTGGGTTGGCTCTCCTTTCAGTTTTATGTTATGATTTCTTTACATAAAGGAATTTTAAGTGCTTAGGGAATTTGTGGCTAGGGATGTGAATTCCAGTGGAATTATGCATTCAGGCTGGAATAGCTACAGGTTCTTTTGATGCTGTTGAGCACCAGAGCAGAGCACTTAAGTCTCTGTGGAGGTGATGTCACTCCCTTGGACAGCAAAATACACAAAGGTGCTTTGTCTTGTATCACATTTTGTAATCCTTTTGCTCTTCTAAGGCATCTCTCCAGTGCAGAAACCTTTTACTGTTGTGGATGTTCTAAATGTTACATACTTAGAAAATATTGGTTAGCTAAAAATCTTTATTAAAATCCAGTGGTTTTACTGTTTTCATATTCCTCAGACCAGGTAGAGTTCCACTTACAAACAGCAATGTTTTTATTAGGCTTTTAATTTTAGAGTTAAGAACCTAAGATTGTATTTTTGGTTTATACTACCTGGTATACTTTTGCTGTTTTCTGAGTTCCTTAGAACTTCCTTTCACAGTTCCTTTACTCTTAGTCTTCTCCCATTTAAGCTATCTAGTCCTTCATATAGGGTTTCATTTACTGTAAATGGATCTGGAAATTCCTGGTAGTCAGTGTGCAGCTCTTTGGCAAGATTTTTTTTCTTTTTTTTCCCCAATGTCTCATTATACAGCAGTACTTTATTAATATTTGCCTCAGGCACTTCTATCTGCTTTTCCAGCAGGGTTTGCTTTCTTTGAAGGCTGTCTCATTCACTTGCTGAAGGTTGTAGAAATAAGTAAATTTGCTGAAAACTTAAGTATCTTTAAGGAAAAGTACTGTAGACCCATATGCTTTTTTTTTTTTTTAATTTTACTGGCCTTTTTCTGTGTAGTTTCAACCCTCCCATAACAGAGAAATAGAAGTCTTCATCAGGATTTCAGTGTCTATGTGAAGACTACTTGAGGCTGCTTTATGGCCAAGCTCTTGAGGATACCAGCACTGAGAATGCAAAACTGTATTACTAAGGTTTTCATTAAAATATTGGGTAGGTACCTCTCAGATTGGACCTGGATATGCTTACTTTTTCAAAGTATGAGGAAACTTCTGGTTTAGGGGTAGCTTTTGTAGAACAGTTGCAGTGCAGACAACTGACATCTGTGATTCAGTGAAGGCTGAATGCTTTTAGAAACTGCAGCATGAATGGTGCTTTTAAAAAAACATTTCTTTTTTTTTAATTGTGAACAGAGGAAGTAATTTGTGGGCTGCATAAGTACTGTATTCATGGAGAGAAAAGATAATGTGATGGAGCCAATAAAACAGTAATAAAAGCAAATGGCTGCACAAGAGCTACTTAGACAGCTGTGTAATTAATGGTTAGGAAACTGTGGCATGAATGAAAAAATTTCAGTGCATGAAGATGGATGTTAACTGATAAAGCCAACATCAGCATTGGGAAGTTTTCTCATGTACCTTAGGATATGTTGTGTATTGGTCAGAACAGGTCACTGTGTACAGATGGGACAATTACAGTTATGCTGGACAAAGACTATCAAAAATCTGAAAGATAACTCATTTTGAGAGAGATGGAAGGTAAAATTTGTGCTGGTTGTTTCCCTTCCAATATGAGGGAACACACAGATGTCTTTCCAGTTCCCACTGAGGACATCATTGTTATTGCAATATTAGATCTGTTTAGTCAGTTAATGGGTAGGAGACAAGTTGGACTAGAAAAGCTGTTGCTTGTAATCCTGTAGTTTCGAGAAGCTCAAGTGTAAATATTTTTGGTGATTTTATTTCAGATTTCCATATTCTTCTTTTTGGCAGTCATGTAATATGATCAGGAATGTACAGCCAATGTGCTGTTTCATGTTCTGGTCTTTTGTTCAGTCTCCTACTAACTTCCTAACAAAAGTACACCAGCCCATCAAGAGGTCTTGTGCAAACAGTAATGGAAATGATTATTGTAATATGTGTGTAATAATCCAGTTATACTGTTGTTACCAGCTGAGTGTTTTAAGTTCTTTATGAGGTTGAAGGCTGCTTTAGAAAGGGACAAATTACAGCTGAAACAGGTAAGCTCTTCAGGCCTAGCTCCTGCTGCTTCAGATTTATAGTTTGCTTTATCACCCTGCAGCTCATTAAAACAGTTTCTAGAGGATGTATTTAAATGCCTGCTTGTTTCATCATTTTAGGAAAAAAGAATCCCATTCAATGAGCATGAAATAGGACACTTTTGTTTTCTGCTAAGCATTCTACTGACAGCTTCTAGCTGTAACTAACAGGAGACTGTTTTAAATATCTGCTTTTAGGCTGATCATTGCTCACTTCATTATTAAACAGCTAAAAAGCCACAAAACACATTAGTGCCAGGATTACCCACTGGTGTCTGGCCCTGCTGATGGAGCCTTTCAGTGCGTGGACAGGGTAGACACAGTTGCAGTGAATGCTGTCCATTTTTTTTTGATGGGAGAAGTGTGGTTTTGAGTGTACAGGGCACAATTTGTGAGGGAAGGGTATGTTAGTGGTGCAGTGGCAGTAGGACAGGGAGCTGGTAAGACTGAAAGAAAAAAAAGGAAAATGCTTTGGGGACTTGAGCTCCAAATTGAGATGCTGGCAAACCTCAGGTTGAAGAAATATTTATTTTTTGCTTCACAGTAAATTCTTATTCCTTAGACTGCTACTGTTTAATTATTTGACTGTTTATTACTTTTTGACTCACTTTTCCATTTTATACTTCAACTTAGCCACAGTGGTGTAAATATTTGAAGTAGAATTAAGGGAAGCCCAGCTGTATAAATCCATTGCTTTTTTTTCCACCTAGTTATCTAAGAAAGATTCTTTATTCTTTTCCCTAGTCTCTGAAAATGCTACAAAGTAAGCTCACACTAATACCCATCTATAGGTTTCTTTAATTTTATTTTTATACCGTTTAAGCTTTGTCAAGTGGATGTTGCAAAAAAAGAATATTGCTTATTTTGGAAACAATACACAAAATTTGTTTTTAAAATGTTTAGATGAAACAAGGAACTTTTCTCAGAGGTGTTTTTATGACAGTTGAATACCAAATTAACTGTATATGAAGGAAGAGCACAACAGTGTTTTGTAAAGGAAGCAGGTCCCAAGAGTTCTGGAACCACGTTGTGTGTGTAGTAAAAGTGCAGAAATAGGTTTTGAGGTTTTGTTAAACCACACACTTCATTTTTTGCCCCTTTGATCGCAATTAAATTAACTTAAACTGGCCCAAGGTTCCACCCAGGAGAAGCTTCTCTGTCGTGTGGGACTCTGGCAGATTCAGAGACCCCTTTGCAAGTTCCTCTGTGCAGCTGCTGATGTGACTTGTGCTACATGGTTCCTGCCAGTAATGTTGTAATGTTGGTCTTGGCATTTCCTGGGGCTGGGTGTCAGTGGATTAGGGAGTTTGAGGCAAATCTGTTGCATCTGAGAGCAGTTTATATAAGGTGAATTATTCAGCCTCAGGAGCTTTTGATGAAAAAGGACTTCTGCTTGTACATGTTCCTGCTAGCTGTTTTTACAGAAGAACATTAAAGAATAAGTATGTTCCCAGTGAAAGCAAGAAAAAGCAACTTTATTATGGTAAGTGGAGGAAGTATTAATGATAATAGTTTTGGAGTGGACTTTGTGAGGAAACAAGTAGAGTTTCAACCCACGAACTTCAATCCCTCAGTGTTCATTTTGGACAGCAGAATTATTCTCCTCATGCAGTGCTTAACAGAGACTTAGCTATTTTTTCAGTGAGGAAAAGAAATCTGGCAGCCCAGTGCTAAGCCAAGTTGGAAGGCTTAAATATAATTCTTTCTAAAAATTCAGATTAACAAACAATTTATGAAGTGCTGCTTGAACCCACATGGCTTCAAGGAAAGTCAGATTATGACAACTTGATTCAATGACCAAAACTTTTTTTTTTTTTCATCTAAGACAGAACCTTAGTTTTTCTTTTCACAATGAGAGTCTGTGCAGGAGCACTATGGGAAGTGCACTGTTGTGACAATAAGCTACAGCAAGTAGTCTGGCAGAAGGAGTTCATGCTTGAGAAGGCCTAGGATCTAAAAAAGTGGGATTATAGTCCAGATCAAATGGGAACTTTTATTAGGGGCATAATACCACTTGATGCTGTGGTATTAAGTGCTACTAGAAGTTCTGAAGTTATAGGGTGTTATGAAAGGGGGGTAATCTGTATGTGTTGACAGAAAAGAAATGAGGACTTCTAAAATTTTGCCTTCTCCATACATATTCCTCAGCAAAGCACAATGAGATATAGTTCTTAATCATCTGTTGGTAAAATTTTGTAGCCTGACAACATTACGTGAGAGAGAAGTAAATCTCTTAATCTATACATGAAGGTGTGTGTTAGCAAGTTTAGTATTTTGAAGTACTTGCTAACAAGTCCAGCATCTCAACACACAGAAGGGCTAAAATCTTTTCCTAGGGACTGTCCCCAGGTAAGTTCTTTCACCTCCATGCAAAACCTCCAGTAGCTGTGCAGAGGAGCAGAGAGTTACCTTTCCAACTGCTGTCTCTGTGTCTTAATTGCAAGGTGATCATTCACTGTTTTAAAAATATGATTTTTATCTGGTATGGTTGTTCAGCTGATTGAGGATTGGGAAATATATGATTCATGCATTAAAAGCATACCTCTTCTAATCATATTCTAGAATTGTTAACTAGGATCCAGGGTGACAGGTGCAAGTTAGAGCATAGGAGGGTCAATGCAAACATAAGGAAAACCTTATTCATTGGGAGGATGACAGAGCACTGGCACAGGCTGCCCAGGGAGATTGTGGAGTCTCCTCTGGAGACATTAAAAACCTGCCTGGACATCTTCCTGTGTGACCTACACTGGGTGGCCCTGCTCTGGCAGGGGGGTTAGAAGGGACCTGGAAAGATCATCTAGTCCAGCCTCTTACATTCTGTGATACTGTTGAAAAAATCTTGTTGTCTGGGCACACTTCCACAAATTTGTCCTCTTCCCTTGCCAGGAATGACTTGTTGAATGGCTGTCAGTAATTTTGTGGCAAGATAAAACTGACCACCTTCAAAAAAAGACTTTGTGAAGAATTCTACGTTTCTGACCTTCATGAAACATTTGGTTTTTTTCAGCTAGAGCACCTGAGTTAAGGTTTTTCTGCAAGGTTGACTTTATTTGAGAAGCTATTCTGCTATCCAGCAATGGTATTCACTGGAAACTGTGATTTGTGGCAGTCACAAAGCTGTCAGTGTGTACTGCAGAGTGTATAAACAGGAGAACCAGTTTTCAAGGAAGTGGGAATATGGTTCCCACTCAGCTCATATCTGAGGAAACTGAAGAAGGTCCCTGCATTAATTGCTAAAAGGGTATTTGTGGCAACTTGGATGACACTGGTATCTCTTGACTACCTGCATCATCTTTGAAAGAAGATATCTTCTGGATACACAGGCAGACAGTAATCCTCAGTTGTATGCTTAAAATAAGGCTCTGTGAATGTTTCAAAATGCAAAACCACATCTTTGACTTTCTGAGTTTTTCTTCACCCTTTTCTAAGCTAAACAGACAGTCTGGAATGACAATGTACTTACTGATTCTGACTTGGTGGAAGTGAGATGGCTGTATTTAATTTTAACTGTTGCTGTGCAATGGAACAGTCACTTACTTATTCAAATATGGTTAAGTATTGACAGAAAACTGTTTGTTTCTATAGAATTGTGTAACACCTAGACTAAGAATCAGAGTTTGAAGAGAAGCTGCCTTTGAGCAACTGAAGTTAATGCTTTATTTACTTGGATGGCTTCTTATGTGGTGTTTCTGAGTTCAAGCTCTGACTTGCACACATTAGTGCAGCAGGATGAAACTCCTGAGAATAATTTCTCATTTTTTTGTTTTTTGTTTTTATTAAAGTTTGGAGCACACTGTTCTTTGGTTTTGCAGGACAGCACTGTGGTAGGAGCTGAAGTCTCTAAAATTAGCTGCAAATTGGAAGCCAAATAATGGAAGGCAACAGAACAAGTACAGTTCTTGTACAGTACAGGAATGGAATGCAAGATTAATTTTGAGTTTAACTTCTGGTATTTTACTTCTGCTAATTTCAGGGTCAGATAACACTAATGGATATCCCTGTATTTAAAGCAATTCAACCAGAGGTAAGTAGTTCATTGGTTTTGTTTTCTAACTTAAATGAAATAAAGCTATGCCAGTGTATAAATTCTGGAACTGTGGTGTTTGCCAACAAGTCTTAATTTCTGTTCTACTTCTTGAAGCTCAGCAGCAGATGGGTTTATAGCATATCTGGAACTAATAGTTTATTTGAGGAATGAAGAATTGGTATTTAAACATTCTCAGCTAGTGCCACAGATGAAGCATTTGAGTTTTAATATTTCTGAATGACAGACATCTTGAGTTGACTATACTGATAATAATGCTTTAGGTTTGATCTCCTGCTGCCTCATGCCATACTTCATCCTGTCCTTTGTGTCACTAACAGATTGGTATTTAAAAAAATTGTATATATTAAAAAATTCATATATATGAAAGTACATATATGCTATATAATGCCATATTTCTTTCTGATTGAACCCTGACTTGAACTGCTGTTTTCCCAATCTTCACAGTGGCTATTGTAACTGAAGATTTTTTTCTCCTTATTTTGGCATGATTAGTATTTTCCTATGGGCATTGTTTTGCATTTTTTAGTGTCTATTTTTCAGCTTATTGTCCACTTCACAGATAGTGTTCAAGTCTTTTTCAGCTCATCAGTCACCTCTAGACTATCCTAAGGTATTTTATTGGTAACAAGTTTTTATCTTGTCACTCTTGTGACACTCTGAAGAGTATTTTGCTTCAAGCAGAGAAACCTGCTTGAATTTCTTACTTGTGATTGTTGATTTCATCATTGGTGTACCCACAGATTTTTAAAGCCTCCTTTTCAATCTGTGCTTGAAAAAGGTCTAATAATGTAGGTTTCATGACTTCAAACTGTTACCCAAACCATGTGGATTTCTATGGGTTTGAGTTGGCTTTGGTTTGGTTGTGTTTTTTGTGGTTGTTGTTTTAGTTGGGACCCTGTCTGCTCTGGAACCATCTCAGTCCCACACTGATCTTCTCTCTGCTGCACCAATGTATTTTCAAACTGTTTTACTTCTAAATCTGTTACAACAAAGTTTTTCTACTTTGTCTTCAGTTGAAAACACCTTCTGTTTCCTGTCTCCTATAGTATGAGTTCACCACATTTTTCCCCTCTCAAAGGGGAAAAAATTTGGCTGTAACTCTCCCATCTCATTGTATTCCTCAGCCCTGTGTCTCTGTGTGCTATTGTGCATTCTGCAAATGACAATTTCAGTTTGTGATCTTACCACAGAGCTCAAAGGGAGGAAAAAGGAGTTAGTAGGAGAGTGGTTGAAGCAAGTGTGCTACCATGCAGGTGGAGCTGCTATGCTTTGATGGTTCATTTAGAGCAGGAGCACATGTAACACTGTTTAGGAGTCATTGGGGTTGGAGCAAAATGTGGTAACCTTGTAAAATATGCTTTGAGTGCAAGATGACAGAACATTCCTGTTTCATAGGATTTAAATCTGTGCTTTAATGGTGGAGAAAAATGCTAGAAACTTCCAGTAATGCTGACAACTATTTTTAATTTTTTTTTTTTTTAACTTGGAAAACTTTTTTAGTTAGCCCTGATGTGTTGTTCTGCATTCTTGACTCTGGAATTTCAAACAGTATTTAATATGTCCACAATGTACACTGAAGACTTAACCTTTTTACAAGACTGTATGAAAACCTATTTCCTTCCAAGATGAGGATGATAATGTACAACTGGATGTACAATCTTACAGGCAGTCTCAGGCCCAGGGTTACAGAAGCAGTCTTAGAAGAATCTGCCATGAATGTGTTCCATGGGCTGTTGTTTAGGTTTCCATCTCATTTACCAGAAAAGTTAGTCCCTGCCAACTGTTGTTTTATTGTTCTATTCAGAGAGGGGATATTTCAACAAGATTTTTCTGGAGCAGAGGCTTCAGTTTTTAAGTCTTCTGCCAGAAGAAATAATAATTCTTCTGTTCTTTGAAATAATAATAATTAGGTATTAATTTAATAAAATGAATTTACATTCTTGTTCTCCCAGGAGCTGGCAAGCTGTGGCTGGAATAAAAAAGAGAAATACAGTTCTGCACCAAATGCTGTTGATTTTACCAGAAGATTCAATCATGTGAGTTATATTTTTCCATTATTGTTACATGTACATGTTTAAAAATGTCTGGGTCTGGCACATTGCTTCTACAACCAATCCCAGCTGATTACTTGAGAACTTGAAGTGTCTGCTGTAAGGTGTTCCTTGTCTTCAGAATATACAGAAAGGTAAAACAATACTGAAGAAATAGCTGTCTGTATTTTAAAATGCAGTTATTAATGAAACAGGAAAAACAGCAGAAAAATTCTGCTGTCCCTTCTTTCTCTCTGCTTTTTCCCTCAACTTGCCAGAAAAAAGCCATGAGCAGCTCTCACTTAGTAAGTAAAGAGGATATGAAATTTCTGGCAGCTGCTTCACAGCAAATTGATCTGCTGATAGTGTTTTGGAAAGACTAATTATTATCTGCAGTTGATTGCAGTCCACTGAGAATGAAGTAGTGTATTTCCAGCATNTAATACCACTTGATGCTGTGGTATTAAGTGCTACTAGAAGTTCTGAAGTTATAGGGTGTTATGAAAGGGGGGTAATCTGTATGTGTTGACAGAAAAGAAATGAGGACTTGTAAAATTTTGCCTTCTCCATACATATTCCTCAGCCCTGTGTCTCTGTGTGCTATTGTGCATTCTGCAAATGACAATTTCAGTTTGTGATCTTACCACAGAGCTCAAAGGGAGGAAAAAGGAGTTAGTAGGAGAGTGGTTGAAGCAAGTGTGCTACAGGCAGGTGGAGCTGGGAGCTGCTATGCTTTGATGGTTCATTTAGAGCAGGAGCACATGTAACACTGTTTAGGAGTCATTGGGGTTGGAGCAAAATGTGGTAACCTTGTAAAATATGCTTTGAGTGCAAGATGACAGAACATTCCTGTTTCATAGGATTTAAATCTGTGCTTTAATGGTGGAGAAAAATGCTAGAAACTTCCAGTAATGCTGACAACTATTTTTAATTTTTTTTTTTTTTAACTTGGAAAACTTTTTTAGTTAGCCCTGATGTGTTGTTCTGCATTCTTGACTCTGGAATTTCAAACAGTATTTAATATGTCCACAATGTACACTGAAGACTTAACCTTTTTGCAAGACTGTATGAAAACCTATTTCCTTCCAAGATGAGGATGATAATGTACAACTGGATGTACAATCTTACAGGCAGTCTCAGGCCCAGGGTTACAGAAGCAGAATCTGCCATGAATGTGTTCCATGGGCTGTTGTTTAGCTTTCCATCTCATTTACCAGAAAAGTTAGTCCCTGCCAACTGTTGTTTTATTGTTCTACTCGGAGAGGGGATATTTCAACAAGATTTTTCTGGAGCAGAGGCTTCAGTTTTTAAGTCTTCTGCTAGAAGAAATAATAATTCTTCTCTTCTTTGAAATAATAATAATTATTTATTAATTTAATAAAATTAATTTACATTCTTGTTCTCATAAAAAAGAGAAATACAGTTCTGCACCAAATGCTGTTGATTTTACCAGAAGATTCAATCATGTGAGTTATATTTTTCCATTATTGTTACATGTACATGTTTAAAAATGTCTGGGTCTGGCACTTTGCTTCTACTACCAATCCCAGCTGATTACTTGAGAACCTGAAGTGTCTGCTGTAAGGTGTTCCTTGTCTTCAGAATATACAGAAAGGTAAAACAATACTGAAGAAATAGCTGTCTGTATTTTAAAATGCAGTTATTAATGAAACAGGAGAAACAGCAGAAAAATTCTGCTGTCCCTTACAGGATCATAATTACAGGTTAAAGGCTTACCATGCAGAATTTCTGCAGTAGTAGTGAGATGTAATTTCTTTCTGTGTTAGCTGAGTGTCTCTTGCTCCTCATAGATAATTTTTCTCCCTAGAAATACAAATCTTTTGTCACTATGATTAGCTTTTTAAGGTGATTCTGGGCAAACTTTAACTTCCAAAAAATTTTGCTATAGAAAATTTGTTCTTAACACTCCTATTGGGCATAATTTTTCAGGTAGTGTGTTTGAGATTTACATCTTTCTTTCCTAAAAGTGTACTAAAAGTACACAACAACTGCTAAATGTTTTCTTGCTATCTGGCTTAAGTTTGTTGCTAAGTTTTGCTTTCTTTACCATTCTAAAAATTGGATGTTCCCCTCTGTCAGCTGACAGGTTCTTTCTCTGCAAATATCCCTGTTAATGATTTATTAAGACCCCTCCTAGTATACTGAAAAATGTTTTCTCTTGTCTTTAAACTCCAGTGAAGACCTGTCCATCTGACATGATCTCTACCTGGTGTTCATTTACTTGCTGGTTTCAGAAGTTGTGTTGTGTGCTACAGAAGACTGCCTTTCTTAGATACCTGTTATTGCTGGTTAAAATGTGTAAAAGAGCATGGCCAGCAATCTGAATTGGCCTTGGGACACCAGTGAGACAGTGGTGAAATCTGGAGTGTGTCTGAGTTTTTGTGGAGTCACCAGTGTAATCAAGACAGGGCAGTTTGAGGCTCTATTCCATTGATTATTTCCAAAGAAATGAAAACAAGGTCTTTTTTTTTTTTAACAGACATACAGTAAGTATTTGGAACTGTTGCAATTTACCATTAAATCACCTGCAACAGGACAAGTAGCTTCTTTTTCTGTTTTTCACACTGTCAGCACCATCCTATTCAGACGTTGCAGTGGTTAGGCTGTTTCTTGGACTATATTTAAAGCCAAAGATTTTAAGGTCTTTCCAGGTGTTCTTTCCTATTTCTTTTTTCTCATTTTTTCCTGCTCTCTAAGGTGTCATTTGAAAAACATTGATATAGAAGTCATAACAGCCTGTAGGAGAAACTGACTTGAAGAGTCAAAGAATAGGCAATAAAGAAAAACAGGTCCAGACATTTTATGTCTGCTCAGATGCTGGGTCAGTTCACCTCTAACCAATTCTTTGGGAATTGCTGCATGCAGCTTTGGCTGAGGGACAAACCATTTGGATGAAGCTCTACCATGAAGTTTGCATCAGCTTTTATTCTGGCACCTCAGATCTTACCTTTGAAGGACAGTGGGACTGGAGATGGGAGAGAAATGGGACAAAATCCTGCTTCAGTCACAGGATCCTATTTATTCACATCAGGATCTCAGCTTTTCACTTGCTGAGACACTACTTGGGTTAACTTGTGGTATGTGGGGATAGTTCTAAATGCACCATTGTGGAGGACTTAGTTGTTCCAGGAGTTAAGTTGTATTTAGATTTGCCATCCTCCTGGGAGCAGTGAAACACAAGAATTCCTGTGAGGCAGGCAGCAGCAGCTGGGAACAAGCATGGTGAAGTCAGCAATTTTCATCTTTCTTGCTTCTTTTGCTTTCTTGGTGTTCAGCTCTTATCCCAGGTGCCTGCTCAGCTGAGTGTAGTTCCTGTTAGGCACCAGCCCCCCTTACTGGGGGTTTCTAATGCTTAGACCTAAGATAAGTACTGAGGAAAATCATTGTGACTTTTGGTTTTATCATGCATGAATACATTTCACCAAACTTTTGTTAACCTTTGAATTTTCACTGGATTTAAATTCTGCATTATGCATCTTTCTCTCTGCTTTTTCCCTCAACTTGCCAGAAAAAAGCCATGAGCAGCTCTCACTTAGTAAGTAAAGAGGATATGAAATTTCTGGCAGCTGCTTCACAGCAAATTGATCTGCTGATAGGGTTTTGGAAAGACTAATTATTATCTGCAGTTGATTGCAGTCCACTGAGAATGAAGTAGTGTATTTCCAGCATTAGTTATGTACTAATTACATGTGGTGTCTGTAAAAACAGATCAGTTTCAGGGAATTGAAATTGAATTGAATCATTCTAGGCCATTCAAATCAGTTGAATCATCCTCAGCCAGGAGTCTCTCATTCTTGAAGAACACATTGGTATGTGGTACTCTATAGGTCTACACATCTACTATTAAGTATTGCTTTCAAATATGTAATTTCTTTACATATTTTTCTTAAAACACTGATCTCTGCTTTCTTCATCTTTCTTCAGAAAATTAGCTGTGTACTTGCATATTACTGTTATTACTGGTAAATCTGTCAGTGCAGAAGAGACAGGTTTGCCTACTTAATAAACCATTCCTCTCAGCCTTTTGAAAGAGTTTATCATAAAGTTCAAACAAACAATATGTTGGGTTTTTTTAAACATTACTTTTAGGAATTGCTATGAAAAGGTTTCATTGTTTGTTCCTCTCCTGATTATAAGATTCTGTATTTAAAAACTGTTTCTTGAGGTTTTTATTTGAATGGAACTGGGCTATTGCAGAGCTTAAAATATTAACTTGTCAGCTGGACTCAATGCACTGAAACAGTTTTAAAGGAAAAATATCCCACTTGAAAGGCAAAAACTCTGAAACTGTTTACTTTTTTAAAAACAAAACCAAAAACCAAACAAAACTCAAAAAACCACAACAGGTGCAAACATTATGTAGCAGCAATAGTTTGTCTTGAATATTGTAGTGGGGCTGAGTTGCAGTGAAGTGTGATAGGGAAATTTTACAGGGGTTCTCAGAAATGAAAAAATCCCATGGGGAAGAGGTGAGGGAGGCACAATTTGGAAACAGGACAGGGATTCCATGTTTGCTGTAATGTGCAATGTCAGTACTGTCTGTTTGGCATTACATGTTTTTTGTGTAGTGTAGAAGAATGTTCTTAACAGGTATTTAGAATGATCCAGAAACTACTGAAGAGGAGGTCTTAATTCTGCCTGTCTCCTAATTAGCACAGAAAGCACAACTGGTTTAGGAACTGACAACTCTGAACTTGAAAGCATCAGTGTAACTGAGTTAGTGTTTTGAATAAGGCAAACATTGGGATAATTTTAAAAAGCTTAAGCTGTGATTCAGGAGAAGATAGATTCAAAAGTTGTGTGTTTTTCTGGGATGACCTTAGTAGGGATGAATGTAAATACACAAATAGATTTCAAGGCTGAAGTGCTGTGTTGAATTGGTATCAAAGGCATTGGTGCCCAAAGCCTGTGGGTCATCTAATGGATTGATATTGGTGGGAGAAATAATAACATTTCAATGCAGTGAGAGATGACTGGAAGCAAAATAACCATGAAATATGTATGAAACAAAATGCATGACTTAAGTGAAGAATAACCTAGATTAAAAAAAAAAAAAAAAATTAGATATTGAAACCAAAGAGTTTATTTAAAATATTTTTCAACATCTGGAATACATTAGACTACCAGAGAATAGACAAGACTAGTGAAAAACCAATGCAATGACAGTAAAAACTAATCAAAGAGGTGGTTTGAGTCAAAATAATTAAATGTATTCAGTTCTTAATCTTCTGCTTCCTCTGTCAGTGAAAGGACTGGAGGTCTCTAAACTTGGAAGGAAAGAGCATTTTGTTCTCTTTGTTTTTCAAGTGTTGAAATCATGGGTCTGGCTGGGATGGAAACCAGGCTTCCTTGAGTAAGCAAGGAGACTTAGGGGGCACAGTGCTTATGTCCCTGTGATACTCATGAATTAATCAGGGTCAATGTAGTAAATTGGGTTTTATCCTTATAAAAATGAGTGAGTATTGCTCTCTATTTTGAGCAAAATACTCATGCTTACTGAGAAAAGCAGGCACCAGAACATGTGCTCTGCAACAAAACACTGGAATGCATGGGTACCAGTTCTGAAATGGAGGTGAAGAGAGCTAATAACATCAAAGATTCAGTTGTTAATATATGGGGTTTTTTTGAAATTTGATTTAAACAGCTTCTTGACCATATAGTGGTAGAAGATATCATGCATAAGAATGACAGAGGAAAACACTTTGAAGTAAATACCTAAGTTATACAGAGGGAAGTTGAATACTGTGGGACTTCTAATGTATAATAGACATAAAAATCTTAAAAGTGTAATGTTGAAGATCTGTGCTCTAAAAAGACAATTTTTAAATTTTTTAGGTAAGCTTCTGGGTTGTCAGAGAGATTCTACATGCACAGACTTTAAAAATAAGAGCTGAGGTTTTGAGCCACTATATTAAAACGGCAAAGGTAAGAATTTGGATGGAGGGTGGGATTCACCACGATGAAAGTTCTTCTGCCTAAATTGGTCAGTTGAAGAATACACATGGATACATACTCATCTGATACTTGATTTAGCTGCTTTTTGTTCTGTATTAATTATTGACAGCACCTGGAATATTGGTTATTGTTATTGTATGTATTTTTTTGTCCTCAGAAACTCTATGAGCTGAATAATCTGCATGCTCTTATGGCAGTTGTGTCAGGCTTACAGAGTGCTCCCATCTTCAGGCTGACTAAAACGTGGGCGGTAAGTGAGCAGGAGGAGAATGGAGGTGTTTAATTTGTTCTTAGGAAAACACAACATTTTGGAGCTTGTTTTCCAGGGTGCACTGATTATTACAGATACTTTCAATCTGCTCGTACCATCTACAAAATGTTTCTACTGTTTCTTCATTCTATGGTTTCCTATTGAATTTTTTTCCATTCGGGCACATAAATATTTTCCTTTGGAAAATAGTTCCCTGCAGATTCAGCTAAATGTACAGGCTTCTAATCTGGCCAGAAATTATTTTGTATTTAGTTGCTGGAAAATTATGGATGCCAGAGTGGGTCATACTTAAATCATTTAGGGGTTTCATACTGTTGGGATTTATTTTTGCTGTGGAGAGCAGATGTCCAGAAACTCTTGATTCAGTTTCCATGAAGAGATTTGTGGTTCCTCTGACCGATAACTAAATCTAGCAATTTTTCTCAAGAGTTTTCAGAATTATTTTCATAGTTCTAAAAACTGCATTACACAATGTACTTGTAGGTCTGCTTTTGTACAGTTATGAAAGTGGCATTCTCTAGAAACTGACATCTGGTTTTTGACTGAAATTACTATTTTTTAAAATATATTTGTAGCCTTGATAAGAAGAACGTTAGGAATAAATTTTGCTTATTGATACCTCAGAGCTGTGAAAACTCTATGCTTGATTCAGCCATACATTGTGTAGTTATCCAGCTGTATAAACAGGTGAACCATGACATTTTGAAGCTTGATAGAAATAATCAGGTGACTGAAATACTCCTGTGAGAGGGATCCATAGAAGTAGATCACTAAAGAGAGTTAAAAACTCTTACTTTGAGACATCTCAACACATCCTTGCACATTACAAAAAGTGTTTTGTCTGACTGAATGATTGATATTCAGTTGATAAATGTTACCAAAAGAATCATTCCTGGTAAGATATTCCTGTAGGATTCTGGAGCCTAATTAAAAAAGATATTTTTTCAGAACCCCAAAAAGCTCTCTAAGAAAATCTGAATTAATTTAACAGTTCAAAATGGTCTTAGGGAAAACTTCTATTTTCTGTTTTGTCATGTCAGTGAATTGATGCCTCAACACTTCTACCTTTCTTTTCCTTCTTGGTCAACAAGAAGTCCTAGTTCACACTTACAAGAATTATTTGTGTGCTGTTGGCATATCTATCAGTTTTTAAAGTTTGCTGCTCTTCCAGCTTCTGAAATGCCAGGTAACTTCTCCCACATTTCTGAAGCTATTTGACTTCTTAAACGATCCCAAGTGAGTCTGTGCTTTTCATTATCTTCTGGAAGTCTTTTCAAATTCAAGTTGCAGGATAGCTCCATGCAATGTGCACTGCAAAGCTGCACAAACTGGTGTCAGATGGGGCTTGAGCAACCTGATCTCATGGTAGGTATCCCAGCCCATGGGAGGAGGGTTGCATCTAGATGATTTTTAAAATCCCTTCCAACCCCAGCTATTCTATGATTCTATCTTTGAGGAGGTGAACTTCAAAAGATAGATGTCAGATTCTGATGGCTGGCAAGATGTCATGCCTGTATTGCTTCCTTGTCCTGGAATTGGCAGATTGCTGTAGTTTTAATGAACATAGGATGTTGTTCATCCAAATAGTGAAACCAAAGCTAAAGATGCAAGTTAGTTGCTGGAATGTCAAGAGATGAGTATATCTTGAGGAACAGTTCACTTTTGGAAAGTGACTTTTTTCTGAAGGGACTCTTTGGTGTGTATCCTCATGAAGACCAGGCTGTGGGAAATGTAAGCAAAAAGAGCAGTTATTTCAATAGTGAATTTGCACCTTTATCTCATGGACATTTCAATTCTGTGGGAAATGTAAGCAAAAAGAGCAGTTATTTCAATAGTGAATTTGCACCTTTATAGAAGGGACATTTCAATTCTGTCATGTTCACATCTTTCACTGAAAGAGAAAAGGAAATATACATAAAAATTTAGTGGTCTGACCCTTGTTCTTTTTGCAGTATTGGGTATATTATAGGGGAAAAATTATGATTAGGACTAGAACACATAGTCTTCTGCCAAGATGTTCAGCAGAAACATCTTTTCACCCTTCCTCAAATTCTGGTTCTGAATTAAAATTAAGCCTTTAATGTTGCTTTCCAGCAGCAGTTCAGAAAGAAGTTTTTAAAACATTCTCATCTATTTTCTCAGTCTTAAAATGTTTGTTTGCTGTTAATACTGTCAAAAAAAGGGGTGGGGTGGAGGAGGAGGAATGGACAACAAAAGAAATACATTACTTTTGTATTGCAAGTGGACACTCCTGTAATATTAGGAGTCAGTAAAACTGTTAGTTGCTATAATTTTTAAGCAGTTGTATTTAAAAAACAAAACAAAACAAAACCAATAACAACAACAGTGGGGTGATGGAGGTAGAAATCTGTGCCTATAGGGATAAAAGAGAAATCATAATGATGAAACACTGAGCTCATCTGATTTTTTGCATTTTTTTTTCCTAGTTACTCAGTCGGAAGGATAAAGCCACCTTTGAAAAGCTGGAGTATGTTATGAGTAAAGAAGATAATTACAAAAGACTTAGAGAATATATCAGCAGCTTGAAGATGACTCCTTGTATTCCCTATTTAGGTAAGTTGAAATATTTCCATTGGGAAGTCCTAATGACAAATGTACTTCTCCAGTGGCTACACAAACCAAGCACCATCTTTTAAAGATTCGTGACACTATTTCAGTACTTCAGGAAAACTTCAGTAAAGAATCTATAACCACTGGGTGATTCTGGAGACTGTATATGGCAAGAAATAACTTCACAACCTTAATAAAGAAAATACCTAATAAACCTCACAAACATTTCAGATTTTACATACAGTATTATTTCCTTAGGAAATTGTTTTCCCACATGTTGCATAGAGACACTGATTGACTTGTGGAGAAGTACTTAAATTGTTATGCCTGCTAGCACTCAGAGCTTAATACTTGACTGTTTTTATAATTATGGCTTTGAATTTATGAGAAGCTGTAAATCACCAACGTCTGAGATAAATAAATTTAGATCTTGGGGTCTGGAACGGGCTAAAATCTGGAGGTTCTGCTGCATTTAATTATACCAAGGTGACAAGAGAAACTGGGTTCTTAGAATTGGCTCAGCTTTATGGAATAGTCAGAAGTAAATCATAATCCTGTGTATCTGAAAACTAGATAAATGTGTTTAATGTGTATTGGTTTTGTTGCCAACTTTATTTTTTTAAGGTGATCAGTGTGGAGTTTTTAAAGTGGATTTTCTTTGGTATCATAAGACATCCGTAGTCACATAAAATTAAGGAAATTTTGACCCAGTTTTTTCCTTTTCCAGAAAAAATATTACTGTAGATGCATGTTTCTTTAAATTCAAGATGACTTCCTGTGGTCACTTTGGCTTCTTAAACTGTAATCTTGTTCTTCCTGAAGTTTGATACTTTCTTTACTCAGCTGGGTTAATAACTTTTTCAAGCTTAATAACTTGGCTGTCATCTATATGCTGTGATCTGTGCATCTGTCACAATATTATTGGATTGTTTCATAGCTTAATATAAGTGACAATGCCATCATTGATGTAAGAGTGATGCCTCTAAAATGCATATAGTTACATTTTTCAAAATTGGTTGACTTTTACATCCTTTATACCTAAATAGACAAAATATTTTGCTGTGGTGAACCAATAATAATTTTAATGACAAGTATTCCTATAGAGTTCCTTGGTCTGCCTAATTTTTCACTTCCCTGTTACATTCCCTCCAGAATCACCCATCAGTCCCCACACGATCTTAACACAATTTGTTGTGTTTTAAAATATTTTAAAAAATATTTTTAATATTATTTTTTTATTTTTTATTATTTTTTTAAAAAAATAATTTTTTAATATTTTTTTTAATTTTTTTAAAATATTCAGATGTTGATAATTGTGGTTAAGATGGAAGAATCAGCATAAGCATGTTGTATCTCTAGTGTGGGTGTGAAAATGGCTGGTTTGGTTTACTGTCACACGTTATGATATTTGTTGACCTAGCTATTAAAACTAGGTCTGATTTAAAAGGGGCAACAAAGCAGCCAAATATAGTGTATTGTGATCAATCAGAATTTTCTAGGTTACCCACTTTGTGTGTGTGCTCTTCCTTCTGGTATGAAATTGTATACAAGGAATAGTGCTGCTCCTGGTTTAAAGTATGTAGAAGAGTCTACCTAAAAATTTGCTGTTTGGAATTATGATCCTGGAGAGTACATTTCTAAGGTCCATTTCTTCTCATGGAAAAAAGAGGTGCTAGGTAGGGCTCTCTTCACTTTTGATGCAGAGATCCTGCAGTTGCTGTGTGCCCCTAAAATGTTCTTTAGGAGAGTACAGAGAATCAAGCCTGCCTCACAGAAATATCTACTGTTGCATGTTCCTCTGGTGAAATACTTGCAGTGTCATGAAGGACCCTCTTTGGAAGGTCATAGGGAAAGTGAGCATGTAAAGGAATTCAAGGCTGAATATTTTACCCTTTGAGGTTATTTTGTTTACCCTTATGCAACCAAGTATTGAATGTGGGCAAGAAGGTTTTTTTCATGGCTGTCTTAGCATTATAAGATAAAGCATAAATGCCTTTTTTGTGTAGTATTTCAATGGGACTGCAGCCACAGAAGTACAGAGTGTTTTCTTATTACCACATCTTACTCACTGTGGACAAGATAGACCTGATCATCTGCATTTGAAAGTGCAGAAAAAATGAAAATATTTCAGTTCCTTGCAGCAGTAAGTGTGATACAATTCCAGAGTTCTAGAAATCCAAGTGGGACCAGCACATCATCAGTGTGGACTCTGTAACTTACCTGTGAGTGCTGAGAGCTGTGCAACACAAGAAAAATGTTCATTATTTCCTCATTACGTGATGTGGGATCACTGTTGCATCACCTGGCCAACTAAAGTAGCCAAAACCAATGGGAGCTGTATATGTGATGTTCACCTCACAGTAAAAACCCATTCTCAAAGGGAGTCTTATCCTGGAGTTCTGATTAATTTGAGATTGCATAATGAAACAATTGAGCCAGATACTGAGAAGTAAGATTTTTATTCAACTAAGCAGTGCTAGCTTGTGAAATATTTCTTACAGCTGTCTTTCAGGAATTATATCCAGAAATAGGAAAACTGAAAACAGGTTATTGAACAGGTTATTATTATTCATCATTCATTTGATGAATATTCAGCTTCTACAGTGATAATGCTTGCAGTAGACTTTGGAAATATATATGAGAATAGTGTTTCAAGTTTAGTACTGGTTAAACTTCTTCAAGGTCTGATTAGCTAAGTTGGGACTCATAGTATAGGAATGGTGAAAGCTGGATCCTTCATATCCAGACTGCATCTGATTGTTCAGTGCAATAAGCTTGAGAGATGCTACAGCCTCTTTTAAAAAGCTTTTCCAAAAAAAGGTGTGAGAGAGAGAAAAAAAATTGAACTTGTAAGGACAATTACCCTGCTTAAGAAATTCAACCCGTAAGCTAAAAACTGGTAGAGTTGCAAGCATTTGAAAATAGTGAATTATTTTATGCAGCACTGTTATTATATGAAGCTCCTATGTAATCCTTGTAATCTTAAATTGACATCTTATTCTTTCCTTTCAGAGCACAGTATTTGTACAGTCTTGAGTTTTCTGGGTATATTTTACAAAAAAAAATTAGTCATACTGCAGCTGTAAATTGGGCAAGACTCACTTTCTAGATGTCTAATATGGAAGATTTAATTTAAAGGCTGAGTGCATTGTAATTTTCCTCAGGGCTTTCTGCAAATCACACCTTTCACTGACTGCACTGAATAAACAGACACTGGTTATGCAGCAGGAAAAAGATTCTTCTGGTAAAACAAGATCTCTTTCAGGGAGAGGATATGTTGGTTGAACGAACAGAGCTATTGGAAGTGTTCATTAACAGAATGTTTTGGAGGGCATTTTCAGTTTCTGAACTTACCTGAACTGCTCTTATACCCAACTACCACAGAAAAAAGGAATAGACTGTATGTAATCTGAATTTTAAGCATTTGCAATTAAAAAGAATTTTACAGAACACTCAACGAGGTCTGCATTGTTATTGTAACAAATATTCCTTATATGAAGAATAATTTCAGCATTACATTCTTAAACATTTGTGTCAGTTAAAGTTCTTGGAGGGACTGATTGCCCAACCAACCCAATTAAAAATTGTTGAAACTTGTTGGCTTTAATCTCTGACCAGAGATACAACTCCAGCCCTTGCAGTCATATGTTATTAATGAAGTTTTATCTACTCCAGAGAATGCATTGTGAAAGCAGAATGCTATTTTCTGTCCTCTGAATTACAAATCAACATTTGCTAGAGCAATTGGTATCTACAAATTTAACATAATAATACTAGATTATTCTTTGAGCTATTAGGCTTTTTTACATTTAATAGGGGTAAAGTTCCTTAAAATCCTGAAGGAAAGTATGAGGAGTGAAACAAATGCATTGGTTAACAGTTCAGGCCAGCATATTTAATTCTTGAATAATATCAAATTATATTAGTTAAGCTCTGTGGCTAAGTACAATCATACATACAGTTTTATGTACTAGGAAGAAAGCTTCAGTTTCAGAGACTCTGGTACTGACAGCCAAAATTTCATTGTTTCCAGTTTGGGGAGTATCTAGTTGTGATGCAGCATGTTGTATGGCTTTTGTTAAAGGTTGGAAAAGTATTTTTAAATTAATTTATTTATTTACTTACTAATTCCAGTGGAAATCTGATGTCTGGAAGGTAAAAAAATTAATACAGACAAGATAAGAAGTTGTAGGGGAAGGGAAATGTGTTTGTCATAAGACCAGTAAGTTTGGGTTGGCAGGGAGAATACACTCAGACCCAACTTCTGATCTTTGTTTTACTCTGTCAGCAGGAAGCTGTGCTGGAGGAAATCCTCTAATATTCAGAGACCTGGTCCTTCTCTAAGTTAGTGTATATGAACACTTGTCAGTCCTTATAGGAGCAGGGAATTGGTGTACAAATGTCAAGTTCATTTTTATATCAGGACTTTTGCTTTGCTGTTGAAGCTTAAAGAATCAAGAAATATTTCTGTTTAATGAGAATACTTGAATACTGAGGCTGGAAATAAAAAGGTACCAAGCAATTTCATTGTTCTTAAGTTGAGCAATAATTTCATACAATTATTTTTCTTTTCTTATGTTGGGGGCACTTTGCCTAAGTGTTTTACAGAGGTAGGATATGCAGATTATAAGGAATTCTCTATACCACTAAGAAATTGTATATTTTATGTTAAATTCACCACTTCATCTTGAAACAATTAGTTATTGTAAAAATGTGTCTGCTGGAAAAGCTAGAATGTCTTCTTTTTTTTCCTGTAGCTTCCTGGAGTAAATGTTAAGCAGTAATGTGAAGTCAGATTTTAATTGAAAGTAATAACCAACGTTTTAAAGTAAAATGTTAAATTATGAATCAATTTTCACAATAAAGACAGTGTCATTTCACATATTTACATTGATGGATTGAGCTAATCTGAAAAAGCATAAGCTTTTTAGTGAAAAAGCTTATGTCTTGTCATGTATCTGGATTTTTTTTACCAGTTTTATGCGTAATGTAAATTGGACTTGAACAAAGATAAATATGCATTGCAAGCACAAACATCTGCTTTTGTGAATGTGTGTTTAAAAAAACACCTTCTGTCACAGTAGAAAAGGAAAAAAAAAAAAAAAAAAAGACAGGAAAACTGTAGACCTGCTTTTTGCAGGAGCAGATTGTGCAAAATAATGATTAAAAAGTAATATTTTATTTTTCTGGAACTCAAGCACTGAGAGGTTTACATGTGATCACTTGAGCACTGTGGGGTTCTCCTCCTCAGTCTATAGGTCTGATCATCATTTGAACTGTTTTCAAGGAGTAGGAACCTCCCCTGTACTCAGCCCAGAATATTCCATCCTGGTACTTGCTCCTGTAGTGGCCTCCTCTGTACCACACTCCGTTGAGGTTGGAGTGGGCACACGCGTTGTACCACCAACCTCCTTTGTGAAAATGAGCACAGTTTCCTGGGGAAGAGAGAGAAATAGGTGAAGTTAAGCCATCCAAGATGAGAAAAGAAGATTAGACAACCCTTTTGTATTTTGGCTTACTTTAAGAGGGGATTTCAAAGTATTTTCATACCCTGTCACAGTCATTAATTGCTGCTTCTACTGAAATTCAGTTGTAACTTTGACCACTGCCTGGAGGGGGGGGTGATAAATATGTTATTTTGTGTGACAACTGAAAACTAAGGAGATCAGCTCTTAGACTGTCAGCAGTGTTTGTCTCTGAGCTAACATTCAAGGAACTCGGATTATGTACTGTTTAGAAATACTGGAGTGGAAGCAATGTGAGTTCATACAGTCCCAAGCAGCGCTCAGGGCAACAGTTCCACAAAGAATTGCTTGTGACCTGTGTATTTACTGTTAGAGGCTTGTTGAAGAGTTTGCAAGATTTGTCCAGCTTTATAGTTATTTGTCCAGTTTTGTGGTTATTGGCAGCTAAGGAAAAATACTTGAAGTATTATATGCTATGGCTACAAGGGAAGGTTACATCAGCTGGATGAAAAAGCCTGAAAATTAACAAAAACTGTCCTTAAATGAGAACAAAACAAAGTGACCTTCCTTGTTTCTTATGTTTTGGTATGTAGCTAAGCTAGTGTGCAATTGCTGTTCCTTTCATGGTGGTGAGAGGATTTTATATTCATGGTGATTATTATATGGCCACTGCACTTGTCTGAAAGATCACCTGGATAAGTATTCCGACTGCAAAAAATCACATGCAAGTGGTAAGGATGTCACTGAGCAAACTACAAAGCTTGCTAAAGTGAGCCTCCAGTGAGACTGATAGAACAGTTAAGGAGCTGTCAGTGTTAGGTTAATGGTGTGACTCAGTGATCTTGAAGGTCTTTTCCAACCAAAGTACTTGTGTGATTCTGTAATTCTGTGAATTTCAATTTCTGAATGGTTCAGAGGCTTGAAGGGTGCTGGCTGACATCATCAGTTTATCTTTCAGTAGCGTTTTATCAGAATTTAATGCTTTTTTTTGCTTTTTTTTTTTCCTACGTTCTTTTTTAAAGGGGCTATCACTAATGGAACCTACTGTATTCACTTTCCATACCTCTTATTTTCCTTACCTGAATACATATCCCTGTCTCTGTCCAGTGTTGTGAATTGCTTTCCATTATGCCATATCATGGAATCGCCTGCGTTCCCTTGATACGTTCCCAAGCGTAATCTGTAGAATTCACTTTCAGGCTCCAGACGGAAACTGCTGTACTCTGCATAGACCTTCTTGTTGCTCCAGTCCTCTAACTCAATCAATAGTCTGTAATTATCCTGATTGCTAAGCATGTAAATATTTTCTAGGCCCAGCCAGTACTCTCCGTCAATGTTTCCAAATCCTTTCTGTAAAAAAGAGGATCAGAAGCAGATGTTAGCTTAGATTTTCTTGTTGGTCAAACACTTCTTAGCAGGTCTGTTATAAACCAGTGGAACTTAGATAGTGGAAAACCTTTGAGCTTCCAAATGACTGCACAACCTATGGATTTAAATGCTGCACTTCGCTGCACTTGGCCATTTAATTGGCCTGCTAGCTACATGAAGTAGTACCAGGTGAAGGTAAAGGTGGCAAAACTTACCTTTTTTTCCAGCATTCCTCTTCTTTTTAAGTTAAAGGGAGAGAGAAAAGGGAAACAATCTCTTTCTTAGCAAGGGTAAGGAAATCAGTAAGAATGTATGAATAATGAAATTAAAAGGCATGTATTTCCAGGTTAGAAATAGTGTTTATGGATCAGTAGTCTCAGTTTTCAAGGTAAACAACTTCTTAATGAAACTGTAAATTGAATCATGTAATTAATCCGTACTCTTTACTAGATTTGTTAGAAATGAAATAGTAAGACATCCTTCTTCCAGCACAGTACCTGTGAAGTGCTTTTTCATGTCTGCTGTCTCCTCTCTTTGGTTAAATCAGTGTTGTTAATACTTGGTGTTGTAGCTGCAGTAGGTACATCACCCAGAGCAGCAACCTCTTACACTTTCTACTTTCTACACTGTTTCCCATGCTGTTTATTATGCAGTACCTACAGTTGATGGCCTGCTTTGAATTTGGGAAGTCTGTCTCCAGCAGATTAACACTGTAGGCCCCTAATTCAAGTTGCTGTTTCGGAAGTGACTTAAGTTGACCTAGCATCATGCTGATGCCAAAAATGGTAGTGGTGCTTTTTTCCTGGCTCGTGTCCACATTTGCAGTACTTCCCTTGCATCAACTTTTTAGCTGGGCAGCCATAAAATGTTCAGAAAAGAAGCAGAAATGTGGGCATAGGAAACATCTCTGTCAGTGGTGCAGCCTTTAGTTTAAAGCCTGTGTGTGCAAAGTCATCACTTTTTTTTTTTTAAATCAATTTGCAAATTTCCTGTGCAGCATGGAATTTCTCTGAAGCAGCAAGCATTTGTCATGCTATGTATTATGCCTGCTACTGCGTAATATCATCAAAACACACAAGAGTGTGTTTCTCTTCACCAGCCCTTTATCTACAGATTCCCAACTTAAAGGTAGAAAATATCTCTTCAGTTCATTATTAAGAATGTTTTAAAGTTGATCCTGCAGATTTATGAGGGTACTTAAATAATTCCACTGGCTGAGATTCCATTACTAACACAAGCTATTTCAAACAAATCAGTTCCTACACAGTTAAAGGAATGCATCGAGTGAAATAGAATATTCCCACTACAATGTATTTGCTTCTGAGGGCTGACCACTCTTTTCAATTATCTTTGTAAAACTAATTTCACTGTCTAACTTCAACAATCTGTTTCTAGCTCATCTGTTTATCATTCAGTACAGTGAAGAACTGCACCAGAAACGTTCACACCATCTCGATTGCAATAGATAGCATGACCTCAGCAATGAAATTATTTCCTGCATTGCAGAATTTACCTTGTAACTGTCCCAGTTCCTGAAAAAGTTGACAGATCCATCTGTCCTCTTCTGAATAACTGCCCATCCTCCAGGGTCCAGGCTGTTCTCACACCACAGTTGCATCGGCTCATTACTGTTTTCAGGTTTGATCATGTAAATCCCGCTGTTGGAATGCCCAGCTTCCTTGGCTTGTTGGCAGTCTTTGAATGGACCTTTTTGAAAAGAAATACTGTAAGCATTCAAGTTTGGCTTTGCAGTGCATGTTTTTCAAGAGTATTTTGTAAGGGTAATGGAAAGTCGGTAATTCAATTAAGGTGAAACTACCATGGAAAACAGTGTGAAAAGCTACTGTCTTAGATTAATTGTTAATGTAAATAAATAAACATGTTAATATTCTCTCATGTATTTTAAGCAAAAGCTTCATTTTGCTAAACCTATAGATTTGGTCTACCAACACACAATTTTTACTGACATCTGTGTGTCTAAGATTTATACTCAGACTTTTGCTATTCAAGAAGTCCATTATGATTTTCATTAACCATTTTCCCCTGTACCACTTCTGCAAAAGGCAGACTTAATTCCTTGTCCTGGTGTGCACATTGGAAACTTGGGAAGTTTGAAACAAAGCAAACCCAAGAAACGATCAACACATGCACACTCTCACACCTAATCCAGAAATAGTTTGAGAGCTAGAAGTACTTATTATGAAAGTCTACAGATGTGGAATTTAGTGTAAGAATATTCTAATACTGCATAATTTTATTTTTTTTTTCTTTTATGTACTTACCTAGTTGTGGGATCAACCTGTTAGCTGTGTATGCATGTTTAGGTTTCATTAGTCATCCTTTTGTTATACATGTAACTGGTGAAGGACTGCTGAAGAAAATATGCAAGCAGTGGAGAGGGACTTTTTAGCAGCTAGAAGGACAATTTCATGGCGGTGATTCTATAAAAATGCTGTTGATGGTGCTGCTTGAAAGCTCTGTTGTAGACCATGTGAACAGTGGTTTTACACATGGTACTTCTAGAAGATAATCTGATTATTCTGTAGGAGGCATGGAGCTTATGTATCATTAAGAGCTTTGCCTATTTTGTCTTTCTATTTTTAGTAATATTATTTTATACTATTTAGAAAATTATTTATGTTGATGTATCATTATTCCAGTTGATTTAGAAGTAGACAGGTTAGATACTCCAGAAAAGCTGGATGCATTCTGATGGAGAGTTAGTGGTGGATACCTTAAATGTATTTGAAAACTAATTTTCAGTAAATATGAAAATTAATTACCTTCAGGTCTCCTCTTATTTCAGAAGGCTCATTTTATCAAATCTGTTGGGAAGTTCAGTGAAAACTCACCAGTCACAGAAGAAGCTGATGTGCAGAGAAGCACTGAAGACAGTGGCTAAGATTCTTTTTTAATGCAAAAGTAGTGGTTGAGTGGAAGTGTGACCAGATTGAAGTCGTGTAACTAAAGGAAGTTGAAAATAACTTTTTTTCGTTTTGTTTTTTGTTTTTTTGTTTGTTTGTTTGTGGGTTTTTTGTGTGTTTTGTTTTGTTTTGTTGGTTTTTTTTAATTTTGGGGGTGTTGTTTTGTTTTTTGTTTTATTGATTCTAAAGTAGTTGCTGACATTTGGGTAAGTGTGTAATTAGCAAGAAATCCATATGGCATTTCACATTGGAGTGCCAAAAGCTTGTAAGTCTAATGAAGGTGACTACTTGGGAGCTTCCTGGCTGTGACAGGGCTACCAAGAATACTGCAGACATTAAATCAAAGTTGTAAGTACTGCTGCATTCTTTCCTGTCACTGTTTGATGTTTTTGTTGTCTTTGCAGTGCATGCAACAATAGCTCAGGAAAGAAATTTGGTATATGAGTGCTTTTTCTTTTGTTCACAATTCAAATTTCCACACAGATGGTGCACATGGCAAACTTTGTGCAGGTAACTGTGCCTGGGCTGAACTGAGTCTCATTCCCTTTCCTTCAACTGTCTAAATTTGGGCTCTGTGTATTTGAACAGGGAGGTTGTTTCAGAAGTGTAATAGTAAAGCAATTACTGTTAAAAAGCAGACAAGCTTTTTTTTAATGTTAATTGAATATTAAGAGTAACTCAGATCTGCTGTGTTCTCTTTCATATGATTTCTACTGGAGGAGCAATAAGAGGACACATTTCCTTTGAGAGACCCAAGCAGATTTTTGGGGTGATTTTAAGTAGTTTTAAAGACAAGAGTTGTACTGGTCTGCTTATATACTACACTTGTATTACTTCTAAAATTCAGCAGGCATTAAGGTCACAGGACATAACTTTGTGAAGATTTGTGAAACAGTCTAAGATTCTCCATAGTGCTGGTGTTAGGGGAGGCTCTGACTAGTGAAAAAACCAAATCTTTGTACTTAAGATCTTCTTGTCTGTGCGGGGCCTCTTAAGTATTTCATGCAAATCCAGTCTTTTCTAAGTCTTAACACTAATTTGCTGACACAATTAGGTAAGTTAGAAATACTCTGAGAAGATGATATCTTAATATTTCAATTCTAAAACTGTTTTAAATGCATGATTTAGTACAGATCATATTCGACCGTAAAACAGATGTAGTAGAGAAGGAAAGGGATGAAATATTAAGTTGGAATTGTAGCAAGGTGATGGCTGAATCCCATTTTAAGGTGCCAGATGTTATCTTGAGGGTGTGATATAGAAGCTGTGCTTGTGTTAGCTTCATATTAATTTTTTGGACAATAGTAGAGGAAAATACTAAAAATTGTGCATATATTAAAAAGTTACATTGTTAGCTGAGAGGTATTAGCACCAGAGTGGGGTATGGATGTGCATGTGTAATTTTCAAGTATTTTTTGTACCTGAAGCTACTTTTTTTGCTAAACACTGGCAGCAAAATTTGGGGATACTGGTAATTATTCCAAGGACCGAAATAACCATGAAAATTGTAATTCACGGGAATATTATTTAGAAAAAATATAATGCAAATACTCTTCAGAAAATAAACTCATCTTTCTATTCCCCATATATTTTGAATTTGACACTCCACCCACAATATTAAGATGCACATTGACCCTTCTGTTAAGTGCTGTGTTCAAATCCTCTTCCTTGTCCAATTCTTTATTCTGTCATAACCATGTCTTTGGCCTACTTCTAAATAAGACTGTTTGGTTTTCATTGGTCTGTTCTGACATATTATAAGAAGTCATCATCTTTTAGCTGTAAAGTTCATTTTTCTATGAGATGGTCAGTTTTGGTTCTATGGACCATTAAACATCTTAATTTAAAAAATCAGGGAGAGTTTGGCATTGTGTTGCACTTACATATTTGTTTTAAATGATTGACACTCTACCAGCTGTAGCAATTCTCAACCCTCATTTAAGCCCTCAAGCTTCAAGAATCTAATATTAAATACAAGAAGTTGAATAATGTTAAAATAAACTTCCTAGGATTTCTTTGTGTTCCATTGGAAAAATGGATCTAACCTTCAAACTTTTAGGGGTAAATCGGGTAGTGAAAACCATGGTATATGTTTTAGAGGAAAATACTCTGCTGTTGCTTCATTTTGTATGTACAGCAGGTGTAGATTTAGAGAGAAAAAAATGCTTTTTATAACAAAAGCTTGAAGCATGGTTTTTCTGGGAAGCAGGAAGTTGCCATTTGAGTTACACTTTTGCAGTCTTGACCAGACATGAACGTAATGATTTTATATTGGCTGTTTCCTTTGTGTCATGAGGTGCGACTGAAATTCTCATGACATCTGGCATTTTATCTTGGGCTCGTGCCTGAATTTTCTGCAGACCCTGAATAAAAATAGTTGCTCTTTACATGAGCAGCAATTTGTCTGTAATACTGAGGAACAGTCACAAATAAATGTTGGCCTTTCGCTTAGGAACCACATTGAACTTCCAGCTGTTACTAAAGGCAATTTGAAAGTTTAAAAAAAAAAAAAAAAAAAAAAAGCAACCTAGAATCCAAAAAAACCCCAAACCAACTAAACCAAATCCTTTTGCTGTGCAGGCTAAGAGACACCAAGTGCTAGCACTTGAATTGATGTCTGCAAAACCCTTGTTTTTCTGAATTTTTTTTTATTTTTTAATTGCAATTCTGTCAAAATTTCAATAGGATGAGAATCATGATGGAATACTAGGCAGCTAGAAGTAGTTTATTTTCTTGGCACCAGTTTTGTTTCTACTGATAAATGAATTTATCTAATGACATGAAGAATGTAACACATGAAGTTGTGATAGTCTTCTGAATGTGTTTTCATAATATTTAAGGTATTACTTGAACTTGCCATCCCCTACTGACATCAGATTTGGGAGAATGTAGTTACTCACTCTAAATTTCCAAAGCTGAGTTCATGTAATTGCTTCCAGCCTTCAGTCAGTTATCTTTCAGACTTAACTTACTCTTTTGAATATTTCAACCAGACACTTAGTGACTCATTAAACAATTGTGATGGTGGATTTAGAGGTTCATTTTACATCAGCTCAGAATAGGAACAATGTAATTGTTCTAGGAGGTTTTAACTTCTGGCAGATGAATATGTGTAAGTGTAAGGGGCAACTACTTAAAATTCCTTTATTTGAGATAAACTAGCTTCTCATATTCACCCTTAGTGGTGATTAGTACTATTGTAGCATGTAGCTGTTAGGCATCTTCATAGAAGCAGAGCTAAATGATAGTAAGTATATGCTAATAGTGAATTTTCATTCCTATAACTCAAAACCCAGCTGGAGACAGAAACCCATATATTTGGTGTCTCAAAGGCATAAATTCTTCAGATTGAATTTCTGAGTATGAGCTACTTCAGCAAATTCATCTTATACAGCTATAGCCTAAAAATTCAACTGTTTAGAAAACTAAAGCCTTCTCTGGGGCTGGGGGTGAGGAGAGTCAGAATTAGGAGCAAAGGGCTGTACTAGATTCTTTAAAATTCTTTTTTCTGTCTATAGCCAGGACAGTATCCCTCTGAAACAGAAATCTCTGGTTAGATAAATAGTGATAGGTAACTCACCCTCATTAATTAAAGCCAGTGGTGGTACTCTGAAAGGACTCTTTGTAGGAGAAGTAGCTGGATCAGGTGGTGGCCTTACATCTCTGTCTCTGGGGTAGCCTGGGTCTCGCTGTATCTCGTTACCCCCCAGGAGGATGGGTGTGTATGGCTGGCTGTTGGGAATGTGCTGGGGCACAACTTGAACAAGAGGTGGAGACCCATGGGTGTCCTGTCGTGAGAAGATCCTCAAGCACTGCTCTTCCAGCAGTGAGATAGTCACAGACTGATTATTTACAAGGTCAGTTAGTGCTGCATATTTTGCTTCCAGCTCCTTGTATTTTGTTGCCATCTTCAGCATTTCTGTTGTAACATTGAGGACCTTGTTTTCCAGTTGGGAAAGCTCAAGGGAGTTATCACGCTTCCGAATTATCTCATGCAAGAGTTGCATATAGAGTTGGGTGACCCGAGAGTTCATGTTCCGACTTTCTTTCCTCAATAATTTTACTTCATTGACAATGTTTCCATCCACATCCACTACCAATTGCAAAATATCAATCTCCCTCTTTTGCTTGGACAGGACATCCTTCAGGTTCTCTATGTCCATTCTTGTGACTTCGTCTTTTCTGTTCCCGGTACCTGGGCCGTTAGTATTCGCACAAATTGGCCCTGTGATTTTTTGTTCCGGGACCAAGAATGTGTAACTGCATTTCTTCCCATCTTCTCCAGTGTCTGCAGAACGAGGGTACCTCCTCTGGGATGTTCTGTTGGGTGTAGATTGTTCTGTACAGCGCCCGATGGACAACAGCAGGAACAACAGAACACCCAAAGTCCATTTAAATATCTTCATTTTGAAGCAAGTTAAGATGAAGGGACTATTGAACAGATAAAATATAAAGTAATTGAATTAAAGCCATAACTAAGACTTCTGTACTGCTTAAACTGCCTAAACGGATGGGTTTTCCATGTCTAGGTAGAGACAAGTCATTGGAATCTGTTACTTGGAATTAGATTCCATTATATCAGCTTTGAAGAACAGCTTTCTATTTTCAGTAGCAAACCCTAAAATTTAGGTTTTGGGTTTAGTAAAGAAGTTGTTGCAATAGACAAACTTTCAGAAACAGTGTTCTGCTTAGATTATGTATTACACTTCCATTATAAATTTGACTGCTTAGATGTGTACTTACTGCAATTAAATTTGCAAGGTTATAGAACATACAGACAGCTTGGAAGTTTGGAATTTGGAAATTTTTGAATTTTCCAGCTGTCTTTTAGTTTTACATATGTATAATTCATTATATACTGTATGCAAACGTATTCATATAAACAAACATGCATTTTTCAAATGTATATAAACACAGATACAGTAGACTTGAAAAATACAGGCATATCTAACACTATTTTTTGACATCAGTGTTAAAATATTAGCATAATCTAGTGAAGTGTTTCATTCACCTTTTAAATAAAATAATTCATTTTTTCATGTAAAGAATTTAAATGCAGTGATAAAGGTCCAAGAATGTTTTTGGGGATAGTTTTTCTTTATTTTTGAATACTTTAGATGATAAAGGTAGCACTGAAATCAAGGGGAAAAACCCCTTCATTTTGGTATTTTATCTGCTTTGTCAAGAAGATCAGTTTTCCCCCTTTAAGCTGCTCATCTGGCTTTCCTTTCCAGAGTGCTATCAGGGGTTGTTGTACAGTGGATGTTGGATAGTTCAGATGATAAATAAAATAAAACCAGAGAAGGTTAATAATCTTCATGCTGTTCCTGCCAAGATCAAGTTTAAGTGCACTGGGCAATCCTGAAACAGTCACCCTAAAGGAGAAGCAGACCAGAGCTGCTCACTTCATGTTCACATGTTAAAAAGATATGGGTTACTTCTCTCTGTTCTGTTACAGGATTTAATACTACTGCTGAAAATCATGTCTGCTCAGTCCCCAGAGTATGTAATTTTTTGGTGTCACTGAGAGCATTGGTTGCAAATATCCAACTGTGCTGTACATGCAGTCAGGAATTCTATATATGAATCTTGATAAATGTTCCACTCCTTAAAAAAAACCTTTTTGTTTGACTGGCAGTTGCATTGCCAGCCCTGCTTCTGGGAGGGCAACAAAACACTTGCTTTTAGCAAATATATTTTTTACCTTACATAAATAGAGGGTATACATAAAAGTTTGAGAATGTTTAAAATTTATTGAGAATATTTTAAAATATATTTCTCTATGTTTCATTGCTACTATTTAGTAATAAGTATTTTAGAGTCCAGTAGTAAATGTGGGAGGTTTTTTCCAAAACCAGAACTTCATGATAAGGTTTTTGTTAATATTTCTCTGCTGAAAGAGTAACTTCTGCCGTTTTGGTTTATTTTAAACAAAAAGCTAGGGGAAAGTATCACTTTTCTCCAGAGCTAATTGTGTGTTTTCCTTTGAGTTCAGACATGCAGACTTTTAATCCTTTGAACAGTGCTCAGAGTTGGAAATTCAGTAGGTTAAATTTACACATGAATCATGGAAAACACATAGTAAACAATTCTGTGTGCAGTTTTGAACATGACAAAGATGAGCTGAAACAACTGTTAGAAGTTTGAAACCTCATGACATCTAAATTATTTTTTTGATTATTTTCAATTTTTCACATTCAGCATTTACAGATGCAGGGAAAGTGACTTTATGGCATATGGCTTTGGATGAAGCCATAGTACAAGTCCAGTAGGTTACTATTTTCACAGTATATAATAGCTACTTTATAGTTCAAAATGGTGAATAACACTTTAGTTCTTGGTAGTTTTTAAAGACCCTATACAGTTACTTAAATAATGAATGGCTGGGTCTTTTTCCCACAGCAGTACATTTTCCCCCTGAAATAGATTAAAACTTAAATGAGTCTCTGAAAACCAAACATTTTGCCAATGCAGCACACGTTTTGACCATGTATTCTGTTTCAGTCTGCTTTCCATATTTCTTTTAATATGTATGTTAGTTTTGAGCATTTATGCTTAGGTATTAAAGAGAAGTTTTGTGCCTATATAAGCACAGTCAGACCATGAAATTAAGTAAATGCTATAACATAGCATAACCAACTGCAGCAGCTGCATAAGATAATGTCCTAAAACTGAAATAATTTCAATCTCTTGTATTAAACTGAGACATACAGATAAGCTTGAATCAATTCCTTCTGAGAATGGTAGGGAACATGTGTGCTTCCATGGAAACTTTGATGTTGAAAAAATTAAACATCATGTTTGAGCAGCTTAGTGCCTAACTTGTTATACAAGAATAGGTTCTGAGTAAGATATTTGCCTGGAGTTTTAATCAGCTTAGATGGAAAGGAAAATACTGCTTCAGAAATTTCCTGATATTCTGGGCAAGCTGCTTAAAAAAATACAAACTGTTTATCCAAAATATTGCAGAATGATAGCCTATTATGTAAGATCTAGAAGTGACAAATATTAGATTTGGGAAACAAGAGTTATTTTGTTAGTTTTTGTAAAGGCTTTTTTAATCAGACATATTATGTCATAGATTCCCAGGTTTCACTGTTTGGGTAATGTCATTAACTGTTAACGAGAAAGTGGTTGAGACTCAGGGATCAGTTTAGACTGAGCCAGAGTCTTAAACATTCCTGCAAGTCTGGAGTAGCTAAAATACCTAAATACAGACCTTAAAAGATAAGTGAGATTGTGATTGCAGGTACTATTGCTCTAAAATGTTATTTAACTCTTTCTGAACTGTTGTGGTTTTTTTAATTGGAACAGACTGTGATTTTACTCAGTTCTGTCATGCTTCTGTGTCACACAGATTTAGGTCTCAGATTTCTGTAGAAGTGGCATTCCATATCTTTTGGCATGCTGATATTTTCTTGCTTTTGCAGGAAAAAATGTGCAGCTATTCATAACAACCCAAATTTCATCATCATCTCTTCAGAAATACTCAGTGCTGTGGGTAGGACTTCCAATACATTTTACATTGAATGCCATTCCTTTTCTGGTTTCTTTCCTTCTCCAGAGTGATCCTTTATGTGGGCCAAGAAAACTGAACAAACAACAACAAAAAACTACAAAAACCAAACCAAACCAACAAACAAAAAAACCCACAAACCCCCCCCCAAAACAACACCCCACAAACACAAAATTCCAACCCCAAAAAAGCCAAACAACAAAACAAAAAAACCCAATCTTCCTCCCAAAATTAGTCTTTGATGTGTTATTTTCAGAGCATCTAAAGAAACAAAATTCCAGCTTAAAAGAGCAAAATAAATACTATTAGTAGTATTTTTAACTTTGAATGAGAAACTACTATAACAGAATTGTTACCCCTAAAAATATTGTATCTCTTAAAATATGGGTGTTGTGGGGATGAGGAAGCTGGTTTGCCTGTTTTTTAAACTTTCTATACAGCTGGCTATTGTTCTTGGTTGTATTGCTCTGACTGGTGTAGCAGGATGTTGAATCTGTTCTTTCATCAGAGCTGATGAAGGCTGCTTCTTGTTGGGCAAAATAGGTTGTTAAAACTGAATGTAAGGGAAGTGTTGCAGGTAAATGTGAATACAGGAATTCCCTTTTTATGGGAAGTTGAGTACCAATATGTATCTTTATTCAAACTGTCCTTAAAAGAATATGGTCAAATGATAAATAAAAATGGTGCCTGCTCTTATAAACCTGTATTTATAAACATGTGAACCAGGAAGATAAACAGATTTTTTAATTTTATTTGAACTAAATGATAATACTGAGAATAAAGACTCTCTTAACATTATGTCAACTAATTTGAAATCTGTTATTGATGTTACACTTACTTCGTTTTCTGTTAAGCTTTGTCTGAGCAGCTAATATTACTAAATAAATCTATAGTCTCCTATCAGAATAAGTGGTAATGATTTTTTGGAGGGAGTGTGTGTGAGGAGGAATGTTGGCTTAAAACTGGGTTCATAACATTAGAAATAATACTGCTGTGAGGAAAACACTCATTAAAAAAGAAATGTTCACGTGGATTTTTGATATATCCATGTACTTCTGTAAGTTACTTTTGCCTATATAAAAAAGTGCTTTTCCAGTACTCTGCCTTTGCTGAAATAACAGAGTTACTTTCAATTGCATTGACTGGTGTCCAGGAATATTATGTTCTTGGTCTTTTTTAGTCATATATGTGATGTATTGAGTCAGAGTTCTACTTCTCTGAGATTACTGGAATTTGATTCCTTTTAGAAAAGGTAATCTAAAAATCTAAAATTTTAGACTAGTTCAAATTCTCTGCAGAAGAGATTTATAAATTTTGTTATATTAGATATTCTATATATAATTATTTTCACAATTACCACTTTCATAAATTTCCAGGTTTTTTTGTGAAGTATTTTTGGTGAAGGTTCCTTTGTGGTTGTTTGCAGCCATTGTATGTGTTTGCACCACATGAACAGGCAGGTACAATGGAGTGCTGCATTTTGCGTTTGGAAATGTGTCATTTAGGGGCTCCAGAATTCCCTGTAAAACAGGTAAGAAGACAGGAAACATCTAGCAGTGTTTGCTATTGGAAGTTTCATGTCTTTCACTGGTCTATAAATTTTAAGGACCAGACTAATAGGGTATGTTATGAATAACAAGCTGAGCACATTAAAACAATAATGAAAGCCTTGTAAAGCTATGTATATGCTGGCAAAATTGTAAAGATTCAGAATTTCCACTCTTTGAAGTGAATTCTTGTAAAAAGTTAAATGACATACTTTGCATAATGCTAGTACTGCATTGTTTAAAAGAAGCATTTTGAAATTTGAACTTAAAAGCTGGAAGACAGCAAAAGAGAGAGTTAAAACCTCGCATGCAGCTTTTTTATTGCTTTAAAATTATTGACTGAGCAGTTTTCATTTGTAAAAGATTTAGGGATTGTTGCAGCAGCATAAATCAAAACCTTAGCTAATCATAATTGAGTGGAAATTGGTGTCCTGAGCACACAATGTATGCTTCAAATGGGTTTTGATGTTTTTGTTTAGGTTCTTCTATTAAAAATGTAAAGAAGCACAAAAAGATAGTAGGAAAAAGTGCTCAAGAACTTGGACAGGATCCATCTTTCTTGTTTGAGACTGTTTCAGACTTTTCCCTCCTGTAGCTACTAAACTTGAGTTCAGCTTTCTGTAATACTTTCTCTTTTTTTAGCATCACCCTCTTTGTTCTCTCTTAACATGTCAGATTTCTGAGCATTTTTCGTACAAATAGGCTACCTAAATTCTTTCCCATTGTTCTGTATTATTTGCAGTATTTTAATTTCTATGTTGAGAGACAAAAGGAGAGACAAAAAGTAAAAAATTAGCTATTAGCAGGGGTTTTTTTGTTTTTATCTGTATTTTCATCTTCCATTTGTAAACAGCTTTATTTAATCTTTGACTTGAAACTGCATCCATTCCCTTCCCTCCCCCCCAAAGAAGAGACAAAAAAAAAACAACCAAAAACCCTCCATTTTCTGCTTAACGGTGTTGTATTTCATGTTTATGAAATATAACTTTATTTAGAAACAAACTGCTGCTCCATTTAGGTATAATCAACTTCCCCATCCTTCCACAAATACTTAAAGGTGTTGCAGCAACATCTTTGGATTTTCAACTGCACAATTATTTGTGCTAGAAAATTAAATTCTGAACCAACGTATCATTCGGGTTTCTTGGTTGGTTGTACTCAGGATACTTCTACTGCTTAAAAGTACCAGAAATTAAACTTTCATTGAAACAATATGCAGTGCTGCTTACAGATGTGCATTGATTTACTTGGGATTTTTCACAGTGGTTTTATTGAAATATCAATTTTCTGGTTCTAGTTTATGTTATTTGATTTTATCAGGTTTATGCTCTGGTGTTGGGTGAAATCCAGCTGCCCTGAAATCAGTAGGATTTTTGGATTTCACTTGTTGGGAGCATCAGAACTTCACAGTAATATGTTCAGAATACTGAAATTACATGCTTAGCAAACAATCAGGTTGCATTAATATTCTGTAACTGTATATAACAATTTATGAAGGATTTACAGCTAAACAACTAAAATTTGTTCATCCTTACAACTGGAATGAGTTAGGCTCTGCTGTAGTGCAGTCCTTTTTAATTCTTCCCAAGTTTCCAAAGGCTACCAAATGCCACAGAAGTGAGGTTTATATTTTTGTTGTCAGAATTTTCTCTGAGAGATTTGTCTATTCACAATTGTATATGGATGGTAGATGTATAGAGAATTCACATATAGTTTAACATTAGTCTTACAAGTCAGAACAACTTTAAAACTTACCCAGAAAAAAAAAATCTTCCGGCTGTTTTTCTTCTGTGGTAGATGAAAAATCCAGAGGCCAGATGGCTTTTTCTTGCTCTCCTACCCGCTGCTGCTGATTGTTAATCTTCAGTTGGAGTCAAAAACTGCTTTTGCCTTTCTCTGTTAGATCCAAGCTGTGTGGAAGAGTTGAGTATCTTCATACGATAACTGATCATTGAGGGGGGGCAGAGGGGGCAGCGTGTATGGAAAGTTCCAGTATGTTTTATTCCAGAAGACAGAAATTAATGCTTTTGGGGACTGCAGTGTTTTATTCTTATATGCAGAAGTACACTAACCAGCTACAGCTGACCCAGATTCCATACTTCTAGACGTTTTTCTTTTAAACAAACACACACTCGGCTGAGACATTCAGCCCACCTATGATGTCACTGCAAACACACAGAGCAGCAGAAACTCCGCCTTCGGATTTCCTATCCATACCCTCCAGAAAAGGAGGGGGTAGGGAGGCTGAGAAGTTACGAACAAGGAAAGATTGTTTGCCAGTAGAAGGGAGGTACCATATGGCAACAGGCTGTGCAAGAGTTCAGCGGGCAATTACAAATCAAACATTTTTACTATGCTGCCTAAAGATGCCTTTCAAGTTATTACAGTCGTGGGCTTCATTTGGAAGAAAGATTCTTTCAGGCTGATAAAACTCTATTTGTGTTGCTGGAAATAAAAGAGGGCAGCCTGGCTGGATACAACAGGAAAAATGAACCATTTATAGTCTAGAAGAATGTTCAGCAGAATGTCACATTCAATTCTTTACATTCCCTTAATAAGAAACAGTTCCAGTTGTTAAATGCATGAAGTCTCTGATACATGTGGAAAATGTTAAAACAGTGTGTGTGTGTGTGTGTGTGTGTGATGGTTTTGGGTAGGTATCAGAATATTTGATAAGATTTGACTGGTGTTAGAAGTAGCAAAGGTCACAGAGATTATGTTCTGTGAAGGATGCAGAATACTAGTTCAATTTCTGTCAGTAGTGTGCCAGCACTTGAGTGCATCCTGTTTTGCTTTCATTGATTTCATTGGTTTCTTCACAAAGGATGTATCAATTACATGTGAAAGAGAATTAACTTAGTGTGCTTTCAAAAATATTTTAGCCTTTATAGAGATTTATCAAACAGTGTAGAGAACAGATCTCTACAGAAGAGTTCTTGATTTTGCTGAAAGAAGAAAGTCAGTGCTTAACAGAGCAAGTCATTCATCAAGATAACTCTACAAATACATTTGTTTACAAAGCACACATAATATTGCAGGTGCCTGTTCATAATCAGTTTCCTTAATTATAGTTAGCAAGCATGATTTACTTTCTGTGGAAGATGGAGTAGGTTTGGGACTTTCAAGGCCTATTTGGACATTGCTTAACAGAATTAGGTTCAGGATAGCTTATGCAGTCTACATAGTAACATTTATGTTGTGCTATCTGATGTTGCTGATTTTCTTTTCTATCTTTTAATGAACTGATGTTAACAGAGTAGAAAATTGAGGAAATTTATTAGTGTATCAGGTCATGTGTATTACCTTTTTATTCACTTTTTTATATGTCACCTTTCAACCACAAGTATTTTAATTTGTTTCTGTGTGTGTGTGCACACACGTGTGTATGTGTTGGTTTTGGAGTGATGCCCAGAGTTTCCCACCTCAGATTTGAGGACTCTGCTGGTTAGGTGCTACACAGGCACAACTGCTGTTCTTGTGTGGTTGTATTTGTAGTTGTCCACCTGCAAAGCCAAACTTCTTGCTGTGATTCTGGTTATACAGGGATGAGAGTGAAGCAAAATATAAATTCCCTGTTACTGAAATAAGTTTCTTAAAAATAATATTTACATTTAAATTTGTTTTGTTTTTTTTTAAATTTGGAAGATGGGGGGGAGTAAGAGCAGTTTCTTTTAATGGTAGAGCTGGTTGGGATATTTTTCCTTCAGTTGAGACAAAACTATTAGTCTTTTGAGTGAGATTTAAGAAATTGAGTTGAATTTAATATTAAAATGTGGTTTATCAAGAGCATTAGTATGAAAGGAGGGGTCTTCTCTCTGCATGGATTGAAAGGTAGTAAGGTTGTAGCTGCAGTGAGGAAGAAAGGTAGGAGACTTGAAGAGGTTGGTCTGCAAGGCTTTTTGGCTCTTTGGAGTTTCAATTAATATGAACTGCAGGACTTGTACAGCATTTCAAGCTGTATGCAATTTTTTCCTCATTACCTTTTCCAGTGTTGCTCTAAGCCAAGTTTGAGATTCTATTCAGCTTGAAGAGTTACAGATAGTATTCTTTGCTTCTGTTATTTTTTTTTAATTGCTGAGTTGGAAGAATGAAGTAGTAGACTTCCTAAAACAATTAGTAATTTTGATAACATATTTTAGCATTTTGTGTATGCTTTGTATGTGTCAAGGGAATCATTAACTGGTGGTATGGCAGAGGATTAGGTTCACGAGTAGTTGTGCATGTAATTATTTGTAGAAATAATGATACTGTGAAAAGACAAAGCCACCTGGTACATGCCTGGTGTGATGCAGAAGGAAAGGATCCTCTCCACAATCACACAGTGATTTACTGTGTCGTAAGTCCAAGCACTGTTATTGTTTTACTCTGAAATCTAAAGACTTGAAGATTTTGGGTGGTTTGTCAGGCAAATTGAAAAAAAATACTTTGAGGCAATGCTGAATGTCTGTTAGTCAATGAAAGCAAAAATTATTAAAATATTGCTTGTGAAGATTTTCTGTTGAATGTGTGACACTAAATAAACTTTTCATTCTCATCTTCTTCAGGTATTTACCTGTCAGATTTGACATATATTGACTCTGCATACCCGTCCACAGGGAGCATTCTGGAAAGTGAGCAAAGAACAAATTCAATGAACAACATTCTTCGGATTATCTCAGATTTACAGCAGTCATGTGAATATGGTAAGCTAGCATGTAAATACTGCAATATTAAAGAGAACAACCCTAAAAGTGTTACTATTTTTCTTCTGCAATGTAATATAAGAAAGATCCAACCATTTAAATGCCATTAGTGGTCTCCCTCACCCTGTCAGCCCACAAGTCCCAGTTTATTCTGTTGTTAGTGGCTAACAGAGCATCAGTGTGAGGAGACAGAAAAAGATTGCCCGTGTTTTACAGCATACACATTTTTACAATTCATATTTTCTGATGAAAAATGCAGAATATGGTTTTTTTAAACCTGTGTTTTGTAATCTCATCATAGTTTGAGTTCTCAAAACAGGATTGCTTTTGGAGTATTACTTTTACTGGGGATAAGAAAATACACTCAGCTTGTCTTTTGGACATTCATGGTTCTGTTTATAGGTCAGATAATACAATTTTTTTCTTCAGACATGGTATCCCCCCCAGTCTTCCTCAAGTTCTCATAAAGTCATAAGGTTGCATTTATGATGGTGGAATGTGAATTAGAACAGAATTGAGGCTTCACTGAAAGCCCAGTGTAAGGGGAAATTGGGTTTGCAACTTGTTTTATCGAGGACACTCTGTCACTTTTCCCTGAGATGTTCTCTGAAAAGCAGAGCAACTCCAGGGGGATACATACCTGGCTTACTGTCATACCATTTTCAGCAGCAGTAGGGACTGCAGTTTATACTTTACACTCACATCAAAAGGCAAAAGATCTTATTGTATTTCAATAGTTTCTGGAAAATAACTTTGGTTCTATATGAGTGGTACAGTAATAGTACAGTGATAATGACTGTCCTGTGTTCTCCAGATATTCCTCTGTTGCCTCACGTCCAAAAATACCTAAACTCAGTTCAGTACATAGAAGAACTACAGAAGTTTGTAGAAGATGACAATTACAAGTAAGTATGAAGTACTGCAGCTGACTGTACTCACTACAAAATAACTTTTATAATACAAAGCCTGTCACTTTAAAGGTGGCACTTGCATCAATGGATTATGCATCTCAAATGCACCAGTTCCAAAAAGTGAGGTTACAGTAGGGTCCTGTGCTCAAGACAATTTCCAGCATGCTGGATGGCATATCTGCCTTGTTTTCTACACTTGACTGCATCAAGCCCTGGTTTTCATGTCTGGTTGATCTGTTGATTTGATCTGCAGATCTCTCTTGAGTGTTTGCTAATAAAGACTCCCTACTTCTGGCTCACATGTAACACTGCTTAATCTACAAGGTGGAGCTCATAATTGGAGATCATTCATGTCATTTTTTCATCAGAACGAAGTCACCTGTGCACTCAGTCCTGAGTTAGTGAGGGTGACTTAAGGCTTTCAGTTTAAATTGTATTTACTTAGATTTTGTATTTTTTCTTTGGTTGCATTATATGGTGTGAGTTAACGCTTGATTTTTGAGGAGCCAAGATCTTGTCCATCTGTGTCCCCACCCATTCATCCCCCAAGCCTATACCTGTCTCTTATACAGTTTTCTGCTTCAATTGCCATCCAGCAAAGCTGATGGAAACTCTGACAAGAACAAGCTCATAGGATAGGAAATATCATAAAGTAAATCTCTCGCGTGTTAATGTCTTTTTTCTGACCACCCTGGAAGTTTTTCACCTCAAGTTGTGTTGAATCAGTTGCTTGTGCAGCTACATTCTAATGGTGGGGAGGGGTGTGCACACTAAAGGAGCAAGTATGATTTACCATTTATTATCCCTAACTTGGAAATACTAAAAAGCAGCGAATGAAGACCCTGTGGTTTATGTCAAGGAACAGTTAACCATGGCTCACACTATTGACTTTCCTTCATGTGTTACAATAAGATTTGTAAATAGTCCTCTCCACATCCATTTTCAAGTATCCAGCTTTACCTTTGCTGAAATGTTCTGTGGCCTGATTTTGAAAATACTGTTTGCCTATTTCTGACAGTCAAGCTCTGTGGTCAAAAATTTGAAAGGGGAAAAAAAAAAAATCTACACAAGTTTCTTAACTGCAGTGTCTGCATCTTAGTGACATATTGTTCTAATGAATTCCACAGTCTACCTTCTCCCACCATTTCTGGGTAAGACTCACTACTAGTGGGATTTTTATTGCTGAAGGACCTACAGTCTCTTCATCCTGTACAACCCATGTTTTGATAGCAGGGAAATGAATGGGGACAGTTGCACATGATGCAAAACATGGCTGCTATTCAGAAAGTTTCACACTATTGGTTTCGTACATTTCCCAGCTGAGTGTTTTATGGGGGAGGAGTGTATTTTGAAGTATTGTTGCCATAAGAGATTTATTATACTTTTTGGTCTCCTAAAGTATCTGCAAAAAGGCAAAAGTTAGAGAACAGCCATTGTGGTCTGAATGCATGTTTTAGCTTCCTAAAGAATTCTAGTTTATTTTCAAAAAGTAATTTTTGAAACTGTAATTAATCATTGCTAAACTGTCTGGGGTTAGGAGTGGTAGGAGCTGTCAAACCACAACCTTTTTTCACAAAATTAAGTAGATTCGTTCTGCTGATTTCAAAGTGGTACAATTCCACTTGTACAAACAGTGTGGGGAAGATACATTTTATCTGCCTGCAATTCTCTGCTCTTGGAATCTTCCCTCTTTGTTGTACTGTTGGAAATAGCATTACAAAATGCCTGTTACAGAAAAAGTTTAAATTATGGATGTGATCAAGTTGATAATGTATTTTTCAAAACAATGAAGTAGAATATAGGCTTTCAGGCTAGTGAAGACAAAAGACTTGGCCTGGCACACTTGTGCATTTTACAGAAAAAGTTAAAATATTCTGTGTAGTAAGTATAAATATTTTAGCCAAGGCTGTAGGGCAGTTGAATAATCTTTGTTCTTTCCATCTCTTATGGTAAAGCATATCACCACTGTGATTCATGGATGTGCTGGCAGTCCCAGGGCCATGGAGGTCCTGGCTTTTATGTGACTGTGTTTTCCCTGGAGGGTGGTGCCAGCTCTGAGCAGTGGTCTCTTCCCCTGCTCCTTCCCCAGTGTGATTCTGCCATGGTTTGTTAACAGCTCTCATGGAGTTTTTGCTGTCACAGAGGGTGAAGGTGGCAAGTGGTGGCAATTTGGCTGCTTGTGGCTGGCTGTGCTAGAGTTCCTTATACTTTATAGTGTTTCTTGCAATTGTAGAAACTGTTTAAATTTTAAGTAAAATTCTAAAAAATTTTAAAACCTTGCTTTTGTATGCTTCTGTTTTCTGATAAAGTAATTTGTAATGCTTCTTTAATGCAGACTTTCATTAAAGATAGAACCAGGGACCAGCACCCCTCACTCTGCTGCTTCCAGAGAAGATTTAGTAGGTAAATGCTTAAGAAATGTGAGAAGACTTGAATTTATCCAATGCATTATTTTTGAGTTGTGAACATGGAAAATATTTGTCTGAAGCTAATGAAGTGTGAAGTAGAAACACAGTATCTTTGTATTAAAAAGTCTAAAGGTGATCTATATAGAAATACTTGGAGTCAGTTTTTAAAGTTCTTGTATGTATTGTGGCACAGACTTGTTAGTGTCATTTGGGGTGAAGAGCTATTAAATATTCATTCTCTGTTGTGTCTAGACAGAATGGCCTTCATCTAAACTTTTCAGGGTATAATATGCTTCCAAAAATGTGCATTATTTTTAACCAGTGTCAAAACTTGCTGAAGGCAGGAGTTTCAGAACATAAGATCAATGGGACCTGCTTACTGCCAATGTAGCTAATAGAGCAACCTTTATGACCTAAAAAACTTGTGTAACTACGTGGTCTGTTTAAAATAATGTGTTTATTTTTAATCCTTTGAAAAAACCCAGAAGTCAATGTCTTTAAATTATCAGTAGGAGCTTGTCAATGAGTTTTATTACAGGCTATCTCTTACAAATGGCATTTAGGAAATTTTGTGCAATTCTTCCACAGTTTTCTGAGAATTAACTCTGAGAAGTTACAGTAATTCTAAAGTTACTCAGGAGTAATGTCTTTTTCCTTCCCAGGCTCTGAAGTTGGAGCATCTCCACAAAGTGGATGGAAAAGTGTTGCAGCTGAAGGAGCCTTGCTTCCACCAACACCCCCTTCACCTAGGAACCTGATACCACATGGACATCGGAAATGTCACAGTCTGGGATACAAGTCAGCATTTTATTTAACCTGAAAATCCTAAGATTTGTGATGTATCATCATCTCCTGACTTTATTTGCTCCAAGAGCACAGTGTAATTTTAATATTAGCAATTTCTATAGATAGTAGGACTTGTACACATGATTTAGTTGTGTATTCACAGCTTGCATGCAGTCCTTCAGGATGTTAAAGCAACAGCTTTTGGAATATGTCCAAGATAACACTGTAACAGTTTTTATCCTTGTTCATTTCTAGTTTCATACACAAAATGAACACAGCTGAATTCAAAAGTGCAACATTCCCCAACGCAGGACCAAGGCACCTACTGGATGACAGTGTCATGGAGCCTCATGTCCCATCTCGAGGGCAGGCAGAAAGCTCCACCCTTTCTAGTGGAATTTCAATAGGTAGGAGCTGTAAACATACCTCTGCATTATACAATCTTAAAAGATTTTAGATCAATTAGTTGGCAATTGTACAAGTACTGGTACTATTCTAAAATAAAAATTTTATTTTAGAACAAACTTGAGCAATGTAGGTGGAGAAGAGCAGCATAATTTATACAGCATATACTACATGCTGCCAGATTATATGAAAGCAGGTTTTGGGGGTTTTTATATCCCCTTTAATAATACAACAGCTGTTAGTCCTTTCTTGGTGGGAGTTGGAGGGGGAAGACAGTGATGTATAGGAGTTTTAGTAACTCATTTCTTCTCTAGTTCTTATTAGTGTTCCTTGGTCCTGGGCACATGCTCTGGATTTTTTTGTGATTACTGCAGCCATACAAAACCCCAGCTTCTGCCCCATCCTTCCCCATTTGATTAATTGTCTTACTTAACTTTTCCTGATGAAACTTATTATCAGAGATGGTATTAGATGTTTGTGCTGGTTCTCTGGCAGCATATTACTTGAGTCATTTGCCAGTGTTTTTGCACAATTCTTCCTTAGTTAACTAGCAAGCCAAAGTTGAGCTGTTTAAACACCATTGTGCAATTATTAGATGGTAATGAGCTAGTCAAAATACACACAAGGTTTCTCAGTATGGCCATAGACTCAAGAAGATAGAAGACAATTTTGGGGGCATGGAGACCATCTCTGTGATGTTAGCTGGGCTGTATAGTACTACAGCAATTGATGTTCAGGTCTCCAGACCAATTTTGTTCTGTTTTCACATTAGAATTTCAAGTTCAGTCACCAGCTCTGGAAACACTGTGTAACTGGAGCCAAGAGAGTGTTGGTTGCAGATTTGAGAAGGGGAAAGAATTTTTACTTTGAATACTTCTTAAAACTCTTTGGGGTTGGTTTGTTTATATTAACACCTGTTTAACTTTGGGGACTAACTTCTATATAAAGGAAGCCTGTGTTAGGCATTCAATATCCTCAGAATTTCAGCAATGTGCTGTACTTAGTACAGTGTTTGATAGATAGCTTTCTTAGAAGAATAACTTTATTAGCACAGCAAGTATAATTGCCATCAAAATGTCATTTCAGATAAAATTTTAATGTATTGGCCCACTGAAATATAAAAATATACTTCATAATACAGTGTTGTTAGTGGGTGCTAAATATGTGGGTTTGTGTCGTGGACCTCAATCAAGTAGAGCTCTGTTTGTATTGAAGTTGCACTTCTTGGTAATATAAAAGCTAAGTTTATGCAGTAATAAGAAAATAAGACTGTAATTGTCCTTGATAACTTCAGTGTTGGCTGGATGACTAGAGCAAACAGAAATTACTGCACCATTTTGCAGAACAGACTGCTCCAAGTAGCAACAAGGAAAATTTTGATAATGAGCAAGAAAAATTTTTCACATGCTGGTTATGAAACACAGTAACAGGTTGCTAAGAGGGATTGCACATGGTGTGTCCTTCAAGAAAGTGACTAGATGAGCCCCTCAGAAATCTGATTGTTGAGTTAGGTTTGTTTTCAAGTAGGATATGGGACCAGATGACCTCCCAAGACCCCTTCTGACCAGAATTATTACAAAATTCATAAGTAAGCTAACTGAAAAAATAACAGAGATGCTTTATTTGGACAGATCTGGATCAGGCTTTCTTAGAAACATTCCAGGAGCTGCCATTCTTGATTATTACATTTGCTTAGAATAATGTGGTCTATGCCTTAGTTTGGTGCAAATGCACTGGATAGCAGCACCAGATATTCATTTCCTGTTTATCCCGTTCTCACATTTGTGCTCTTTGGTGTTTAGATGGCTCTAGAAATTCACTCTTGTCTTCACAGCAGTCCAGGATGCTGGATTCCCTTTCTTGAGAAGTCATCTTGCTGAGAAAACATACTTTAAATACTTCCTATCTGCCATTCTACCTGCTAAAAGGATTACAGAACTTTAAGATCTTAATACATTATATTCTACTATAAACAGTCTTCCTAAAAGACAGTCAGCTGGGAGATCTTACCCAAAATACCTGCTATAGTTCTGTCTGAATTCTGCTACATCTGACTCTCCCTTCATTCCCAAACCACATCACTTCTTTGATTGAACAGGTTTTGCTCATTGCCTTACAGTGGGTGCAGCTGTGGTTTTGTTCAGCTGAAAGAAATCATTGAGCTTTTCATTGTGATGTGGATGTAGAAGTTGTGGAAAAATATTAAGTTACAGTTGTTCTAGGAAACTGTAAGCTTTGGTTTAGATTTTGCAAAGACTTCTGGCATGACAGCAGGCTCCAGCTGCAGGGGTTACTACAAGTTATTATTCCAGTTTTGCCTTTGTGATCTGTATGGCAGTATTCCTGCATGAAAGTGTGTAGAATTTAGAATGTGAAGTTCAGTCCATACATTCCCTTCACTTTTCCATGGAGCAGGTCACATGTAAATTGTGAGCAGTACTTCTGACTAGGTTATTTTTGGACCTACCATCAGTTGATGCATCAGATACGTGGATTTTTTGGTTTCCTCTACTTTTAATGTTTAAAATCAAGTACTTGCAGTAATACTGGATTTCTTCTGAAGCCCAGTGGGACAGATAGACTGTTGTGATCTCATATAGCAAGTGGGAGATAGCTGTAAAAAGTTTATGGCCTCCCAAATTAGCAAAGCCACTTCTAGTGTGTTGGAGATTCAGCAATGAGTTTGTACTGTTGTGAAGTTGCACCTCTTTGTCATGACCATATATGATTTCATAAGGAATTATGTAAATAACTAACCTGTCTTTTTAAATGCTGGTTGTGTTGATCAGAAAAACCCACTTTTAGGATGTTCTTTAAATTCTGAAAATGTCTTTCCCATTTATTAGTGCTCCTCTAAACCCAGTCCCTTCAAATCTTTACCTCAGTTAATGTGAAATTCCTGATACAAATGACAAAGTATTTTCGTTTTAGTATTTTACTGAAGTATTTTTTATATATTTAATCTTTACTGTTCTGAGAAGAAACAGACATAGTTGAAATAGATGGATTGCAGATGGTGAAATAAACTATCATTCATTCTTACAATTTTCAAGGTAGCAGTGATGGTTCTGAACTCAGTGAAGAGACTTCCTGGCCAGCATTTGAAAGGTAAGAAAAAGTGCCACTCAGACACTGCACTTTCATGGCTTAGTGATCAAAGTATAACTAGTAAGTTCTCTGGATCTCTGTTAAAGCAGAAGAGAATGAGCTTCTGCTCAGTAGTAATTAATAGGGCTGTTGTCTTAATTGGACATTCAGTCATTGCACACTAAAGAGCTCAAAAACAATACCATTAAAGCCCAGATTATTTTTCTGGTTTATATGTTTGCATATCCTTTGTATGCTATTCATGTGACCTGTCTGGTTTTCATTTTCCCTTTCCCTGGTACTTTTCACCCATTCTTGGTTCCTTTGTTCTTGTCATGGACACTGTCATCTGTTTTGTCTCTCCCATCTGCTCTTCACTTTGTTGTTACTTGCCCATATTACCTGGGGAAGCACAGCAGTGCCCCTTGTTAATGTCTGATTTTGTGGTTCAGAATTACATCTTGCTCCTTATTGAAAGAGTTGCAAATGCTTAGGTGTCATTAACCACTTCAGCCCTTCCCTGTGTTGTATTTGAGATTGTGGAGAATGACTAAGAGCTGTAGTTTATATAGTAAAAGGTGGAAATTTCATCTTCCCACAGCTCAGTAAGATGCACCATACAGTGTGTAGTTTGCTTCCATAACTCAGTTTCAGGTAATTCAGCTCAACAGTTGCTATGGATGACTTTTTCTAACATGCTATGAAGATGTGTTTGGGAAAAATTTTTGTCAAAGAACTTTATAGTTGGGAACTGTTACAACAAACCTTATTCTGCTGCAGTTCATTGAAGCAGTTAAAGGTCTGTGTTATTTTTTGGAAGAAATCTTTGAAAACATCTGTGCCAAAGGTGAATTCTGTGCTATCTCGTGCTACAATCACATGCTAAAATCTCATACTCATGATCATATACATGAGGTATTAGGCCCCTATGATTCCATTAAATAAGAAATAAGAACATTGCATGTGAGCACAGAAAGAAAAGTGGGTCAGAAAGAACATCTGTAATTTGCATGTGCTCTGTGATGCAGCTGCAGCATTCAAAAGGTTTTCTTTTTGCTTTTCCTTCCCCGTTGCATGACAGAATTAATGAAGTTCAGATTATATCTCAAAGCCAAAGAGCTACATGGGAATGCCTTAGACAAAGTGGTAAAGTGAGTGTTTTTAAGGTTCAGGCTTAAGCTCATGCTTTTAGAGACTGTTAACAATTTTTAGAATCGTGTGGACTTCTGAGACAAAGCAGAAGCTTTTCATCCTTGTTCTAATGAGAACTGGCTGACACAGACTCCCCCCAGTTAAAAACACTTGCTTCATTTCAAACAATTGTCAGAAGATTCCTTCTCCAAGGTTCTGCTTGCTTTAAGTACTTTCCTCTCTCCTGAGAGAGCTGTTTGGGAACTCTGAAGCTGCACACTTTCGAGGGCACATTCTCTTGTCTGCTTCCAGGGAGAGGTATTAGGTCCCTTACATTCAAAACATCATCTGTGAAATTCCTAGAGATACGTGGCAGCCCTGTGTATGTTCCTTGGTTTATTAGATGATAAAGCATGTTTTGGAATTTAATAGATAATAGGTAAGTGCATTCAGCACCTTTAGGCTAATCAAAATGACTCGAAGGACTTTAGTTCCATGTCCTGACAGTTTTATCCTGGAATAGCTTGAGTGCAAGACTGATAGGCTCTTTGTTATTTAAAAAAAAAAAAAAGAAGAAGAAGAAAAAAAACCCCACGAAAAAAACCATCCCCCCACCAAATCTTAAAGAAGAAAATGTATTTTGCATGCAAATGAAATACATGTACACACAAATATACAGCTTATCTTATGTTTTTCTTTCTTTCATTTTAATATTTTATTCTTAGTATTTTGTCTATATTTTGAATGTATTTTAAAACAAAAATATTTAATAAACTCAAATATATCAGCTATATTGAAAAACCAATTCTGGCATATTCCAGGATGGATTGGTAGATGGTAATTAACTCTATCTTTTTGATAGTATTTCCTGCAGCAAGTGCAATAGTTTGAGCTAGTTTAAAAACCAAACCCAACCAACTAAAAAGAATTCTTCTTCTTTAATGCTGCTGACCTTTACTGTGTCCCTTCTTTAAGGCTGCTTTCTTTGTGTGCTACTCTAATTGAAATAAGAAATGCTGCTTGTTCAGGTTTCTCATTCTGAGAAATACAGCCCCATCCAGCTGGTACAAAGCTCCTCTCAGCAGGTGACAGACACTTAGATTTATACTATACAGGAGATTTTGCCTGTAAAATTTACATAATCTTGTACTTAACTGCCTGCTTCTGCAAAATTCAAGATGATTTTCATTCTTCTTGGCATAATACAAGCAACTAGAGAAATAGAGAAAAAATAGGTGAGGACAAAGTGCCTGCACTACTGTCAACTTAAATGGAATTCAGTTGACCAAGGGATCTGATACAGAAAAACAAGGTTTAATGTGGCAAAGCCATATTCAAAAGGCAGGTCTACCACACAAGTCCTGGCTAGGGATAACAGTATTGATCACGTTAAGAACTCTAAAATGTGATTCTTATATACAGAGTTTAAAGCTGGTCTGAGGTGGAGAATTGAAGTGTTGCTTAGCTTATTTCAGTGTTATATACTGCATATCTATGTAATTAATACAACAGTTTTTAAAGCAATGTCAGTCATAGTTTGATAGTACTTTTGATTACTTCCAGTCCAACAGGTTGTATGTGTAAGCATAGTCAAAGAATTAGAATAATTTTCTGGTAGTAACACCTATTATACATACTGGTTTTATTAATGTGTTTCCTTTACATTGATTTAATCCGAAAAAACTAAATGCAGACTTGGCATCTCAAAATGTTTTATTCTTTAGTGCCAGTAAAACACTTCAGTATCATGAATACTGACCAAAAAATACATGGAAATAAAAAGGCGTGGTATCCACCCTGCATGCAGTTTTCTAAATAAAGTTATCCTTGATTTCTTATGTGGAAGAAGTGGCTTGTGATACACACACAAAAAATAATGTGCTGTTTTAGCAGTTATGCTCTTTTTGTGAATAAAAGTATATATAATACATCCAATTTATAATGGAATCCAACAGGAACAGGTTGTACCATTCTCTCGGTCCGGGGACAAGAGTGTCACGAAATGGCTATCGGGGCCACATGAAGGCCAGCAGGTACAATCCCCACTGTACACAGAGGTGTCAAACTTTCCCTCTAGTGTTGGTGATTTGGTTTGGTTTAATAATGTGTGTGGGTGTTTTCTAATGTTCTTTCTAACTTCCATGTTAAAATAAAGGTAGAGACGTTTTTCTTCAGACTTAAAGCTTTCTTCTTCTATGACTTAATCTGTATCATCAGAAGGGGTTTTGTTCATTCTAGTCTGCCAATCCAGATTCTGAACCATTAGATCTTTATTCCAGGCTTGAAGATGTTTTACCAGATGTAGCTTTTTAACTGCCCACCACTGTGTAGCAATATTACAGTTCTCACATAGACAACTATTCTTTGTGCTGATGGATGGTATTCAAGATGTTTTCTTTGCTGGCAGTTCTGTGTTGAATTTTTTTCCCCCTCTTCCCTGGAAGAAGAAATATGGCTGAGAGGAATAAGGCATTAAAATTGGCCCCTAATCATTATACAAAGTATTTTTTGCAAGCTGACATAGTAATAAAACTGATTAAGTAAAATACAAATTCTGCCTCCATCTTTGCAGAGATGTTGGGAGTAGCTGGGAAAGAGATGACTGTTAACTATGAAACTTTTGTCATGTTAAGAAGCAAGCATTTTCTCAGAGATTCAAACTCATGTTGTCATCTATCAATGTTCAAAACTGTTCCTGTATCATCATTCTCATTTCCAATTTACTTTGAATGTTCATGAATGTTTGGATAAAGCAAATCCTGGCTTCAAAGCAAGTTTCAGGTGCTGCTCAATTTCTTGGCTTTTCTAGAAGGTGGCTGGGTTCAGCAATTCAGTTACATTCTCTGATTGACATTTACTGCAATTATTCCTCTTGTAACTTTTTTCTGATTGAGAATGTTTTGTAAACCAGTCAACTTCATAATCTTAATAAAACATAAGTTTTCTTTTCACAATGCTGTACCTGCCATTTGTTTTGGCCCCTTGCTCTTAGATCATACATGAGGTAGCTGATTAATAGGGTACCAGATGCATTAAAACACCTTAAAGCTGTGGTTCAGGGTTCTGCTCTTCATTACTCTTCCTCCCCACTCTTCTTGCTTTGATAGTTTGAAGATTTTGCATGTTTCAGCTATGCTTTGGTTTTGATGTGCTAATGATCCCCGTGTTTTTAACAAAAAATACTCTTTCTTGCAAGGGCTGAAGAAGAGGTTTTAACACATACAACAACAGGTTGAATGTAGTTCAAATGTTTGCTTTTTAAACTTGCATTTCAGCTGTGTCTTATGGTTTAAATTTTTTAATTAAGGATTACCTTCTTGGCTAATTAATCCTTCTGTTAACTTTTGCTTGTGAATGTTAATTCCATAACAGCAATTTGTTGTAACAGCCAAAGTCTTTTTCCACAATGAAGTTGAATAAACTAAAAGTTGACATTACTAAATTAAAATAAGATGTTTGTGATAATGGTTAGAAAACTGTTCTGGGAAAGATTTTTTTTTTTTCACTCAAGTGTCTACATGCTCCTTTCAGCTCTCTAGAATCTGAAGATTTGGCTGTTCATTTGTATCCAGGAGCAGTTACTTTTCAAGGTGTTCTCAGGAGAAAGACTTTGTTGAAAGAAGGCAAAAAACCTGCAGTAAGATTTTTATTTTTTTTTTAAATTCATTTTCTCACCTTCTTCCTTTACCCAGTTATAAATATGACAAAATGGCCTTTGGAACTAATTCATGTGTCTGAGAGATCTCCTTTTCATCCTTGCTGGTTAAAGTTTAGGGTTACTGCTAGGCTTTGCATTGTTCTGATTGGTGGATTTACTCAGTTTGGTGTTTGGATTTATTCAGTTTGTACTCAGTTTGGTTTACTCAGGTGGATTAAGTCTATACCCATAGCCTAGGGAGTAGAAGTTTAGTGCTACATAAACTTTCTTATAATTCCTGATAACTTTAAAAGAGAACAGCATGTTCTGTCTTCCAGAATGGATCATAACAACTTATCAGTAGATAAATTGTAACCTTTGGCTTCTGTATTGCAAATAGTTGATTATATAGTATAAATCAAAATATGTATTAATGACAGTGAGGGATAGTTTATGGTAGTGTGTAAAATGGAAAAGAAAAGGGATTAATGTCCTCTGACTTAATGGAGTGTTCAATAATAGTTGCAGAAAGCATGGAGTAATATGCAGGAAGTATAGGATGTATATAGTATATACATATAGTATAAGATGCAGAATTTTTTTTTTTCAGATTAGTGATGAAGGGCACATGCTCTTCCTGCTTTCTGATATTTTAATACATTCATAGATCTACATAAATAAATAGAAACAGCAACTTTGGTAACATGGCTGAGGGCTTTACAGTTAGTGCTGTCCTGTTCTTGCAGGATGATGCATGCTGTTTTGCAGCTCAATGTCATGAAACATTTTACTTACATGTTAAAATTTATTTTTGCCTTTTCTCTCTAGGTAGCATCTTGGACAAAATACTGGCTGGCTCTGTGTGGAACCCAACTGTTTTACTATGCTGCAAAATCTCTGAAGGCTACAGAGAGAAAACATGTATGTAATAGAGGTGTATTGCAGTATTATCTGCCAGAATTGAAATGTGATTTCCTAAATTCTGAGTAGTTGAAGATCTGCATGATTTCTGGTCAGCACTGTCCTGTTGTCCTGTCAGTCTGTCATCTCATGCATGTGCAATAGTGGAAATATCCTGCACTCTTCCACGCTACACCAAGAAAGTCTGCTTTGCATATGCTATGGGTCTCTTTGAATTTGTTGCTCTCTAAGAGAGGAAGCTATATCATTGAGTCTGTCTGCTTTTCTCAGGTAGAAGTCCTATCTCCTGATCATCTTGGATTCATAAACAATTTGGTGCTACTCAAAATCCAAACAGACATTGGTGTGGAAAGACTGAGAAGTCACTATGTATGACATTAAACATGTACTGATTTCTTATATGTGGTAAAATTGAAGTACTCTTCTTCTGCTTAATCCTGTAATCTGTTAGCTAAAACAGAGTACACAACATTTCATATGTGAAGCAGAGAGCTAGCATGTGGTGCTGGCTTTCCTTCTGTTTGCTGTAGCCTTACTTGAAAGAAGCTAAAAATACTTCATTTATGTGAGGAAGTAGTAAAAGGATTCTCTATAGATGTTCCAGGTATGTTACAATGTGCATACTTACTGGTTAATTATAGTGGAGGAGGATGCCATCAGTGATTCTGTTAGGAAACTAGGTAAAATTTGGAATACTTGGCTCTTTTTCCAAGTTCATTTACTACTCAGAACCATTACATATAGTTACCTTGGCCAGGGGTTCAGTTTAATTTGACAACTGTCACCGAAATGGATTTGCTTTGCATAAAGCTTATGTCATTCTGCAAATAGAGATGTGCTTCTGGAGTTGTTGTAAGGGTACTATTATCTTACTTCTTTTTGGTACAAAATACTTTTTTTCTTATCCTAACATTTTTATATTCAGAAGGTAGAGATGTGAAGTTAAGATTCCTGATTAGTAGACTGCTAGATATTTGAATTTTCTATGTGAAAAGTTTGTGTGTAATGTTATCTTAGTCTACAAAAAAAAAAATTATAGTATTTTTCACTCTTATTGAATGTAGTTCACTAGTAAACAGTATACTAATACTCAAAGTAGTTTAATAATAGCTAATTACATGTAAAAATACTTACACTGTTTCTTTGCATCATCGGTCTGCCCTGCCCTACTAGCTGAGATTGCTCAGATGAATTTGTGAAAATTTTGCATCTTGTGAAGCTCAGGTCTCTGATACAGCTTTCCAGGTGCAGTCCTGGTTAAAAATAATGTAATAGCTATTGGCCACAGTTTGGATCATCTTTTATTTACACAGATAGTTCACAGTGAATTCACACATAGTTCTGCTTCAAAGGTTATCATGACACAGAGTATAATCTTTATGCTGAAATGAAGGTGGAAGATAACCTGGTAACTGTGGGATTTTAAGTTGGGGAGGTAGTGGGAGAGGCTCTACTTCATTAAACAGCCTAATAAGAGGTGGTCAGTAAAGCAGGTGGTAGACTCAGCTGGTCTGCCTGTGTTGTACTGCTAGCCTGGCCATTGATGACTTAGATTTCCATCCATTTCACTACAAGGTTATTGTACAAAGCCTCAGCTAGAGTCTGTGAGGATGACTTGTCACACTTCAGTTCATGTTTGGTTGCATTTTCAGAAAGTTCATTAAGAGAACAAAGCACAGATGATCAACCAACTGTTGATAGATAATGCATGAGTGTATGTTCAGTGTACACTTATTGTCCAGTGATAATCCCAAGAGGTCAATTCTTCAAAATAAAAAGATTTGAGGATAGATCTAGGTTTTGTTTTGTAGCTGTTCAAATTAAATGAGTAACAACAGATTTCTTTTTCAAAGACTGATGCACTTGAGATTTACCTCAGTAAAATAGTCCAGGCATCTTCTGGAGCCATGTAAACATCTGTCTTTTCAGTTTCCTTTCCCAAGGACTCAGGCATGGAAAGGAACACTGGCAACAAAAAAGTTAGTTTGCTATTTAAAGTTTCCTGGCTAGATCTCTCATGGTAAATGTCTTGATTACAGGCATGCTTTTGACCATTCTGCTGCTGCTATTGCTTCAGGCAACAGACTGAGGACTTGGAATGCATTAACACTCAACAGCTATTCCAGGCTTATAATAGCCAAGCTCTTTGGAAAATTACCTCATAAAAATCCTAGGGTAATTAGGCAAAAAGGGCAAGAAATCCTCTCACTTTAAGACATGGGCAAGACAGCTCTTCTTCTCATGCCTAAAAGGGAGTGCTTCCAGTTTAGTGTGTTTCCTACATGTGAATCTAGTCCAAAGGAAAAGGATGCTGTATATAGTTGTACGTGACAAACTTTCTTGTATTGCATCTACTAAGACAAACTACTAAATATAATGAACTTTTACTTTAAGTAGTGCACAGGTTGCAGTTATTACTACAGTAGCAGAAATTTGTCTGTTACAAGCATGTGAAATTCAGAGGCCAGAGATGTGGTACAGGAGAATGGAAGAGGAATGGGTGTAAAATGTTTAAGATTTTAATTCATGTGCTGAAATGGTACCTACAAACAAGCTTGAGTGATAAAACTGTAGTACCTTTAGGAAAGGCCAATAGTAAAACCAGCCAACTCAGAATTAGTCTTCAAGAAAGCATTCACCCTGAAAAATGTGAATACACCCATAAAAAAACTTTCTAGTGAATGGGCTGGAAGAATCTTGCCAATTTCTGTGACAATAGTGCATGCATGAGAGATTTTTCCATGTTTGTGGATACTTGGAAAAGCAACAGAGACTTTGTGCTTGAGCAGGAACCCTTCATTCCAAGTTTTCCACTGCGTGTTCTATTCAGAATTAAAGCCATTTATTTGTGCTCCAGAAAACTTAGTGGTTACTCAGGCACATTCTCTGAAATACCTTGGTGAAGAACACTGTCATTTTAGGAGTTATGTTATGTGAAAGTCATATGAGAGTTATATGAAAGCTGTTAAATATCAATGGGACATTTAGAGGAGATTTGTAGGAGTGAAAAGTCTGTTCACAAACTGGTTCAGAGTTTCTGATTCCAAGATTGATGGATAAATGCCTTTGAGATCAGAACAACAAGGATAATTAATGTGAAGGCATATAGTTTTCTATGTGTATAATTGTCATTCTAGGCAACAATTTGCCTGTATAAAAAAGCAAAGAGGATCCAGGAACATGAAATTACAATGAGGCTTTGATTCCCTTCATTTTAACACAGCAGACTTGCTGTTAGCAAGGCTCTGTGCATCAGTGGAGACTGAACTGCCCTGGGGGTTCTAGGTAAGAGTGGACTAAAAATCCAGCAGTGCCCAGGGGTGGGAAACTGACATGTTTCAAGTGATGATGGATTGATGGCTGGCAGGAAACACTTTTCCTTATGTGGAGCTTTTTACTGTTTGGAGAAGTACCATGATTAACTAATTGTTTTGAATAAAATGAAAAAACAAGGGAGCTTTAGTATGGTGATTTCATTTATTGTATACATATTGTTTATGGTATATAATGTAGGACAGGAGAGTTCAAATGTGCTTTTTTTTTGTGAAACTCTAGAAATTATTGCAGTTCAAGAGGTACATTGTTGATCTGTAACTGCTTAAAACCACTTCACGACTTAAAAACTCTGTGAAAATACTCTGTAGGACTGCTTGGAAGTCCTTTTTAAATGTAAAGTTATATCATCTTGCTTAGTGAGGCAATGTCTTCTGTGGGTCAAGAGCAACTTCTGGATATATATATATATACACTCAGGTTTTGTGGGGGTTTTTTTGGAACTCAAGAGCTATATCCTTATTTTATTTCCTTTCACTGTCTTTATTCCTTCTTTCAGACAAGATTCCTTTGTTCTTTTGTTACTGACTGGAATCTTCAAGGAGATTTTAGTTTCTATTTGTGAAGAAGTTACATTATCCAGCCCTCACTTTAATGAAATGTTGTCTGACAGTTTTATAATTTATTTCCTCCTCTTACAAGATGCTACAAAATCAGTCCACTTCCTAAAGGCAGTAGAGTTTCTTAACTTCACTGTATGTGGTTCTGTGGGTTTTAGGAGGAATGATCTTTCCCCAATTTTATCCACAGTAATATCATACAAGGGCATCCATTTGGAAGTTTTACAGGAAGGTCTTTCATAAGAACGTTCATCACTTTTCTGCTTAAACTTCTGTGCAAGCATCCTTTCATAGTTTTCAAAAGTTTTGTATTTCAGCTAATGTTACATGTCAGTGTGTGAGCAACACCTTGAACAGGAAAAGCTCATCATTTTGAACATCTTGTTGATAAATGACCACATCTTTCTGCACACTTGTTTATTGAATCTGCACCACTGATCCATTTCATTCATCAGATCCTAATATTTAATCACACACTTGTTACCTTGTCTGCAGCACTTGTGTGTAATTAGAAGCTCTTAAAATACTGAATGCAGATTAACTTTGAATAATTATGGTACAGACAAGTTTAAGTCTTCTATTAGCAGTGGATGGATTAGGTTTGCATTTGTTAAAGCACTGTTTGTTTTTTTTTAACTAGTATAGATATCTGAGTGCAATAATGTTCATACAGTGCAGAAGTTTCACGCATTTTGGGTGACCAATAATCCTTTTAATTTGTTACTCATCCTGAAAAGTTCTGTTTTCATTAATTCCATATAAAATTAATAACATTTCTTAATCTTTATCTGAAGTTACTGTCTCTTGAATGTCACTGAGAACAACTGCCCTTCTGAGTACTTGTTCTGTGCAATGTGTTCAGTTTGAAGCTGCTTGCTTTATTTTAGTTTATGTATCTGCTTGTGTTTTCAGTTCAAATCCACACCAAGTAAGAATGTCTCAGTGGTGGGCTGGATGGTGATGATGGCAGATGACCCTGAGCATCCAGATCTCTTCTTATTAACTGATTCTGAGAAGGGTAAGCAATGCTAGCACCAAGGCTGGAGTGATTCACAGAATGAATATCAGCTTTGCAGAGTTAATCATAAGCAGCTACATGAAATTGGAAGGATGTTACATTTCACTTATTCAGCTGCTCTTCAGCATGTCATGTTTGTCTCCAGAATGCTAAAACTGTCTGTGGAGAATCTGTAGAGTCTTCATTAACTTCTAGGAACTCTCCATACTCTAGCAACTCCAATTGTGGTTCTTTTAATTGAAAGTATTAATCTTTTTTTTTTTTTTAAGTATATTTAGACATATGTGAAAGTGTCAGTAAAGTTCACTATTCACATAACACCAGGTGCTAGTCCAGCCCCTTCTCTTCTCCAAATGAAAAACAGAACTCAGACCAAGCTATCTGTTCAGTTGTAGTGCTAGTACCAGGAAAAGACAAACAAAAAAACCTAGACCAAAACTAAGAGATCTTGACTGTTTTGCAGAGAAGCCTTGAGTTCCCTTACCCAGTGTAGTGGTCTGGTTTCAGTATAAACTTTCCTTTCCTTTTCTTTTCCTTCCAAGAAATTGTTCCTTTTCCATAGCTCTTCAAATGATGTAGGAAGTATCACTAGAAGTTCTGATAAAGGAGCTTGACATATATTGCTTTGTCTACTTACCATTTTCCTACATTTTATTTCCAAGCCTTTATTACTGACATCACTGATCTCCAGTGTAAATTATGAGTATTTGTCAGCTTAAACTCAGCGACAGCAACTTGAAATGTTTTTGTAACACTTGGACTTCTGAACACAAGGAAGCACTCTGTAACACCAGCACTGAAAATGCTAATCTGGAATGTATCAGTATGTTTAGAAAAAGTTTTCAAGTATTTTTTTGAAATGTAGCTTTCTAGAGTGTCCTTCAGTGTCATCTTGCCCTTCATAAAAAAAATAATGAAATGATACTATAAACAAATAGCAATAATGGCAATGAACAAAACAATTTTTTTGGTGTGGTTCTGAGAAATGTTTTGTTCTTTCCTAGTTGACAGTGGTGTTGGTTGAAATCTAGAATGTTGGAAAGGAAGACAGGCACACTGCAACTTCTTTTGCACCAGGTCAAACAATTACAAAGTGTGAAGTTATGTGAACCTTCTGATGTTAAATCTTTTCATAATGTTTTAACTTAGATTTATTTCCATATGAGTAGGATTTAAGTATATAGTATTGTCTGCATTTCTTCAGGTTTTTTCATCAATTTTTTCTCTACCTTTCTCACTTAGGAAATTCATATAAGTTTCAGGCTGGAAACAGAATGAATGCAATGCTCTGGTTTAAACACCTGAGTGCTGCCTGCCAAAGCAACAGACAACAGGTGAGAGCAAGGTGTTGAATATAAATTGTTAAGAGCTCAACTGATATGTTTCAAGACAAGCAAGCTAAAACTGAGGGCTGTGTATGAACAGTCTACTCTGAGCAGCTTGTATATTGGTTTTACATGCTTATTGATTTGACTTAGCTTTCCTGTTTGTCCCTTTGCAAGCAAGTCCTCAGAGCTTCTCTGGTAATGAAGTGAGATTTGAGACTGTCTTGAGGGTAACTTAAATCAGTTGGGGAAATGGAGGGAATGCTCTAAAAACCTCTTTGAGTGGCAGTGTTTTTGTCATTGCCCATTTTTTAAAGGCTATTTTAGTTCTATACCAAGCTGTTATCTATAGCATTTGATTTCACTTCCAGATACCTCTCCTGTAGTGCCCTTTTGTTAGGTCCTGGGTGTGCATGTTTTCTGTTCTGTGTGTGTATTTCTAAAGTGATGAAAAAACAGTTTTGTCCTGGGTATTCTTGCAGACTTTGAAAGCAAAAGTAGAATTTTCCATGTATCAAAAAGAAAGAGAAGATTGATCCAACCTCTATTAAACTCTCTTGCAATATAAATTGTTACTGACCTTTTTTTCATCAGAAAAATCCCTTTTAAGTTACCACATTGTTTTCCTGAAATTTCTCTTTTCCTTTGCACATTTATTTATTGAGTTCCCAGAGTGAAAGCACTACTGAATATGAAAGGAAACAAATGCACCTTTCCAGATCCTTTTGTGCTTTCTTGTTTGGTTCTGCTTCTGAGAGAAATCTAAGGAGTATGGAGTGTTGCAGAAGATTCCTTGAAAATATTTGAGGCAGTGCAAAGGAGAGGAAATAGTGTTCCTGGCTGGAGAATTTGAAAATAGTAGCAAAGAATTTGCAAGAAAGTGGTAACTTCCAGGCAAGCCTGAGAACTGCCCTCTGAAGACAGCTTTTACTCAAGAAGGGTTAATATTATGCAAACTTATTTATGCATTCAGCCCCTAGCTTGTGCAAAAGAAACACACTGAAGGATCTTCGTGGGGCCTCCTGTGGGAGATACAGTGTAGGAAAAGGGAAGAGAAGTGTAGGAGACTTTTTAAAAAATATGGGAGGATTAACAAAAAAACACCACTGAAAGATGGAAGCTCCAGCTACATAGTTTGTTGCATGTTTTCTGTCATGCTGAGTAGTTGTACTTTATGGGTTCTTGCAACAGAATTGCTCCCATAGAAGTAGCAGTGCTTCACACAAACTTAATCTAAAGTTTGGTTTACCAAGTGAGTAAAGAAAAAAAAAAGATCCTGTAAATTTTTTTCTCCTTTATTGTGGTTTGACTCCTGAACAGTGCTTTCCCTGGAGAGATGCCTGCTGGTGCTGTTTAAAATGGGAGATTTTGTGCTTGTTAACAGGAGACTGCCTAAGTAAGATAGGGTGTTTAAAGGTGCTTTTGATAGAGCTGGGTAATACTGGGAACTAGTTTCATAGATATTATTTTTAATTGTAATGGTAGAACTTGAGCCCAGTTGATCAGTCATGCTTCTACAGGTAAATAATAAATGCAAACCAAGAAATGCTTACTTCAAATCTGACCAAACTGAATATTTATTGACAGTCATCAGGAATGTGGTGACTCTTTAATAGTCTGAGCAGACAAGAGATGTTGCTGTCAGGCAATTTCCAATGGGGATATAAACAAATGTATTGCAAACTAGCTTTTACCTTCATGAAAGGGAGTGATGTCTGCAGCAGGCATTCTGGCTTCCTATGGGAAAATCCCAGGCAAGTGCTTGTGTGTCATTTTTTTAAACTAATCTCAAAAATACTAACGGGCCTAGGTCAATAACTGGCCTGTGTGCCAAGAATTATCTACCTGGTACTCAAGTGAGAAGGTTCTGCTGGTGTAGATGGGTGCTGAGATTTATCATGGTAAGGTCATTTTGCTCACAACTTAAAAGTCATCAAAATGAGTAAGTTCTACAATCATATCATAAGATTATAGACCATGCAGCAGCTTAATATCTTGGTTATATCTGGGGTTTCTATGGCTCTAGGCATTTCTATACTGCTAAATGACACTTGCTTTCCTCCTCCCCTTTTCCAAGAGGGAGCAATGTGCATTTGAAACATCAAACAGCTGGCTACTCTCTGGAGCAATGGAATGTAAGTAGCTACTACCTAAAGTACAATCTGCTGTCATTTATATTTTTCATTTCAGGTTCCTGCCAACTTGATGACCTTTGAATAATAGCAAATTGAAAAGAAAGGAAAAAAAAAAAAAGAAGAATTTGAACCATCTCATGATCAAGAAGGAGGTCCTGATGAAAAACGTGCCAGCTGTATTCTGTGCCAGAACAGAGCCTGTCAACTCAATCTCTGGACTCTGGAGCCCTGAACAAAACCTCTAATGGTTGGGGAGTAGTCCCCTAAATTAAAAATGGAGTTGCAATGTGAATTGCCATGGACCATGCTTTGTTATAATCTCTGAACTGACCTGTGGAAACCACTGCCTTAAAGAGTGAAAGGAAAAACAACATGAAACACCAAATAGTGTGTGTGAAACTTGTGGCGGTGCTGTGCTTGAGTTGAATAGATTGTAGCTTGTGTTTCTTTTAACTTTATACTAATTTTGAAAATAACTCACCTTTTTAGGCATTCTTAAGAAAACAAGTAAACTGGTATTTAAGAGCTGTATCAAAAGCTATGTATGAGCTGGTAAAAGAGGTACTACACGTTCTAGAGATGTTGTTTAGACTATACCAGGAGTTCTCAGTGGGATCTTGTCCCATGTACACTTCGTCTGGAGCAATGTTACTTCTCTCAGACCTGCAAGTGTAAGAAATGTAACACCTGCAAGTTCAAAATATCATTAAGCTTGTAAACTTCAGTACTGTATGTACCTGTTCCCTGCAAGTGGCACAAAGGCTGAGCACTCACCAAAAAGCATTTTGGTACGTTGTTGTTGCCCAATTCCTGGTTAAAAACATAGTCACATGTTTTGGGTGGTCAGTGTGCATGCGTGGAAGAGGCAAAACTGAAAGCATTGTTGGGTCAGAACTTAGTGTTTTCTTCCCATTTGTTCCTGTATCTGTTACTCTCCTTGTGAAGGTTGAGTGATAGGAAAACCAACACCTGGGTGTGTAGCTCACTGAAACCTTTTACTTCTCTGAGTATCTGTTAATTATCACTTAGGGACCACTGTTAGTGTATGGTGTTTCATCATAGCACTTAAGATCACCATTTTGAAAAGGTAGAGGCACAATTTCAAGCTTTTGTGTTCTCATTTGGCAGTAGCTGATTTCAGTATCTGTCTTGGTCAAAATAGTTGACATTGTGCAGTATTGATAACGTGGCCTAAAGCAGACCTTACATACAGAAGCTTGTTTCATCTTCAGGCAAATAAATTAGAAGGCAGGAAAAACTTGGGAGAGTAAAGTTGTAGGGGCTATCAAAATTCTGTCCTTGATAGGATTAATTCTTGGTCACTGAAATAACTCACAGAAAAAACATCATGTTTGTAAAAAGGGAACCATGCTTTATATGTGTATTTTATGCTTAAGAATTTGATTCTTACTTTTAGTTTTCCTTAATGTCACCTAGATAGTTTCATGGATGATTAATGTCTTATTCAGTCTTCTAAAATATGGTCTTTGTAAAGCAAGGAGGTGTTGTCCAAAATACGATTCCAATATCAGAACATCTAAGTCTGTGGAAAAGTATTAACTGTTCAATTGAAACTGTTGTTTAGTGACCATAAATATGCTTGCAGATTCCACCCTAAATGCTCCTTTTTAGAAACAAGCAAGCTACCTATCAGTCTGTGGCAGAGTTCTCTGACTGACTAATACAGGTTTCTACTGGTATTTTTTTGAGAATGTATAGTTTGGTTATTGTATAGAAGCCTATAAATTCACTTTTTGTTTGTTGTGGGGTTTTTTTGTTTTCTTTTCCAGAGTCAAATTAATCTCTTCATGGAAAAGATGAGTTTCTGGTTTCAGTGGGGCAAAAAAGGATACTCCAATCTCACAGTAAAAAAACCAAAACCAACAAATACACAACCCCCAACCATGTGGTTGGTGTGGAGTAAAGGGTAACAGGTTGGTTTATGTTTCCAAAAATTGTTCTTGTGAATTGGCTCTTAGTAGAAAGAAAGCAGTAGAAAGATGCTTTTGTCAGAGTTACCCCACAAGCACAGTGGGAATTTGTGTACCTTTCCAATTTTTGTTCCTATTTTGATGGGGAATGAATAGTCTGTTCTGATCCTGAAGTCTTGTATTTTGGGAAGGGGTTCCTTGTGCTGAATCCTTCTGCAATTCAAACATCTCCCAAGTTTACCCATGTTGGGTGTATAGTAAAGACATCATCTTTATAGCCAGTAGTGTTACTGTAGTAGACTTTGCACAACTTGAATTTTGTTTTTCTTGTTTTAAAAATTGGTTAACGTGTGTTTCTTCCCAAGAACTGTCTTTTAACAATGTGTGTACTTTTTACAAGCACTGTGGATATTAGCCTGTGGATTTTTACTTTTAAATAAGCTATTATTGGTTCATTGCAGCATAACTGTGTCTGTTCTTCTGTTAGTGAAAGAAAACATGCAACCAGGAGCCACAGCCTGACATCTCACAGCTTTGCTGAAGACAGAGCCAGGTCAGAAGGTGTCATTTTTTATTGGGGAGTTTTTTGTTTTGTTTTTCCAGCTGTTCTGAGTTAGGTTTTTATGGTAGGAAGATGGTGTGGAAAACAGTTCACAAATCATCATTTAGTGAATTGTTACTGTTATGAATTTTCACTGTTTGCAAGCCTCCTACTCTTCCTTGTTTGTCTACCCTCACATATGCTGCTTTTTGTGGGAGAGATTGAATATTGCAGTGGGAGTTATTGAAAAAGTATAGCCAGAGGAACTGGAGTGATTAATGACAACATGGAAGACATTATTGGCACTTGTTACAATGAGTAGCTCAGTATTTTCCTATTGCTATCTCTCATTGAGCCACATAGTCCTTACAGGGCAATGCAGAAATACCAAAATCTTACATATTTTTAGATAAATGGTGCTCAGAAAGAGGTGATGGTTTTGTTCCCTGAGGCAAAGCTGCCTCAGTTAAACTTCAGAAAGATTCAGACAAATCAGATACCCTGTAAAGAACATAGTAATGCCCTTTCTTTAAAAAAGGGTTGAAAAAAATCAAATAATTAAAAAAAAATGTTGAGAAAACAAGGACAGTAACTAGCTTGTGGTCACTTTACCAAGAAAAGTGTTTATAGAAGAATACATATTTGAAAACATGCTGGAAGCAAAAGCATAAAAAAACACAGCAGGATTTTAATAGGTATCTTTTCCCCACTAGAAGTAAATTAATGTAATTTTTCTTGCAACATCATCCCCCTCTGTTTGCATTTATACATTTTCAGCACTAGTCCTCTTCTATTTTGTCAGACATAACAAACATTTAAAAGGAAATGCTTTCCCATCCAGCAGAAGAAGTGGCAGTGTTTGGTGCTGCTAAGGCATTTGAGGAGGTCAGGTTCCTTTTGATAAAAGGAAAATTAATCTTATGGTTTTGGTTAACTGTAGCAAATCTTCTCCAAATCCAGATCAGGTAAATCACAGGATATTGTTTCTTCTGGCTCTGTAAGTGGCATTTCTCTTCATTCTTTTTCTGGGTTGTTCTTTTGGTTTTGTTTGGTTTTTTTTTTCTATGCTAACTCACCAGCACTGGTAGTTCCAGTACTTTCCATGACTGGCTGTACTATACTGCCTAAATCACATCAGTTAATTGCTTGTTCTTCCTACAGTGAAACGTTTTTGAAATTTTGTTATGATTTGAGTATTTCCCTTTTTCAGTTTTTTTTTTCCTAGAAGTGGCTTGTGCATAAGGTGATTTGGCTTGGGGAAGTTGTCATTAAAAGAATATGTATGAGTGGACATACAATTTGTTTGCAGGGGTTATTTATTTCAAACCATCATTCTGATTTATAATGCATCAAGAGGGGTGAGTGTTTGGATTTAAGGAGGACTTTTGTCAGTGCCTTATTATTACCAAGATGTTCCTTACAATCATTGCATTTGTTAGTTAGTTGTTTTGCAGAAGTTAGTTGTTTTGGTTGATAAAAATAGTCGTGGCTTGAGTTGCTTTAGGGGTTTTTTTCTGTACTTGAATAGCCTCTTTTTAGGAAAATTGCAGAGGCATCTGGACATCTGCTTGGACTTATTCAGCTTTTATCAGAAATAGCTCAGACTTCTTCAAAATTGATATATTTTTATTTTGTTATGTCTCTAAATAGATTTACTAGAGGTGGGGGTAATGTAAAAGGGTAGTCCCAGTTATGGTCTAGACCAGATGAACTTAAAACATTGAAGAGCATTCCTACCAGATCTGTTTCTTAAAACCTTTTTGTTAATGTAATATAAATACTACAGGAGAAAACTTCAGGCAAAGAGAAGGTTTGGGTGAATTAATTTTTTTCTTAGTATTCCATAAGCTGAATTTTTTATACTTTATTTCTACTGCCAACACTGTGTAGAGACTACTATGCTTCACTGAAACAACTGCAAATGATTGTTTTAGTAGCAAAGCTTTATAAGCTTCAGAAGGGGAAATGTAAGAAAGAATGTGTTGTTCTTAAGCAATTAAATATTTGTTTCCCTGGAATACATTGTGGGTTAACTAAAGTCTTTATGTTTCCCTTCCCAACATCTGAGTTCATAATTTTAAAATTAATCTTATGCTTTCTAAGAATCTTCGTAGATAGAAGCATTAGGTCAATGGAGAAAAGACAAATTACTTAGTTTAGCCATGCCTGTTGCAGAACAGAGCTGGGAAGTTTTCTTGAAGTTATGTTGATCAGACGGGTGTATGAAATGTCCTGGCATGGGCCTGGCTGTTACTCTGATCTTGCTCTTCAGTGACTAAAACCATTGTAACTCCTCTCTTTCCTTTGTCTGTTTGATTAACTTATTATTTGCTGTTCTTTGAGTAAGTTCTGGCCTTCGTGTGTTACCTGAACATGCTCCTAACCATTCCAAAGCTGTTCACAGATGAAACTGAATATCAGTATAGATTGATTAAACGTTGAAATAAAGAGTTCTAGGGTGACTTGTTTTTACAGGCACTTCTAACTCCTTCTGTGGTGGAGCAAATCTATTCAAAGACTACTGTTTGGAATGTGAAAAGCACCAGGAAATGATATGTATCTATGTCTTATAATAATCCTGTAAGGACCAACCATCACTGAAAGGAGGATCAAGGTTGTCATGAAGTAAACACAAGCCATTTTGAATGTTCCCTGCTGGCGTGAGGCTTTCTAGAGATAGAGGTATTGCACTATGATCTCATTGAGTGATGTGCAGTTTGGCTGTCCTTTAGCCTTTTGGGTTTTTTTTTTTCTTTTTTAATACTTTATTCTGTGTATGCGTGTGAAAATTGTGTGTTTGCATAAGCTGGTTTAAATTAATTTAAGTACAGGTTTCAAAAATCTTTCCTACAGAAATAAATGATTTAAAAGATGACCTGTGTTTGAATTTTCAATTTCTCATTTTAAAAGCTCTGTTGATACTGTAGGCAGGTTTTACAACATGGGATTTGACTGTCTTTCAGAACAATGCAGAGATCAGCTGGAATTTTAGTAGTTTTTTTTTAAATGAACCTCTAAAACGTAGCACATAAATGCACCATTGTCTATTGGTACAAAGGAAATGGAAAAACTAGGAAGAAAATACAGTTTATTGAAGAGTTTTATCTTTTACTTCAGAGATGAATGTGTTAAATTATGTGGTTTTTCTCTCCATGGTAGTTTATCAGATTTTTTTCTGTTGTCTCTATACTTACATATGATAAATTTAAACTCACTGAAAGCAGTCATCTGGCAGACTGGCTCTGGACTTAAGTAGCCACTACACAGAAGAAAAACTGAAAATGAAGAATGACTGAGTAGCATGCAAAGCCTTGTGCTGCATTAGCTTTTTGCGTGGTGTTGCTTCTCTACTTTGTGCCTTTTTAATTCTGTTAAGGCCTATGGAACAGGCTCACACAGCCCTCAGTAGGAAATACTGAGGGTCATGTTGGGGGAATGCTTATCAGATTGTGAGCTGTGGGCTCCTTCTCTGTTTTGGTTTCCACTTAATGCAATGATTCATTTCAAACGTATCTACAAAGAGAGAATGAATAAAGTAGATTTTTTTGTGCACCCCCCTTTTTTCATATTTCCAAATCACTGAGTTTGAAGAAATGCTTTGTGATCAATAGTGTAAAAACATTAGAATTAACTAGCTGGTTATTTCTGTTTTCCTTTGGGGTTTTTTGTGCCTTTCAAAGGTCTCTTAGTTACTCATCATTTCTGGCAAACAGATTTCTGATGGGCTGCTTTGTTAACTTGAATGCTGACTCCATTCTCTCAGGCATGAACCTGAGACTGCAAGTTGAGAGGCACAGAGTAAAGTGATCCTCTGTTCAGATACCTCTTCTTGGAAAAGACTTGGGGTTTTTTCCCCCCCTATTTTAACCTCATCTCAGTCTACAACAGATATAATGATGATAAATCTGCCCCTCTCCTCACTTAGCTCCAACATTTGTGACTGCTGTCCTTGATAGACTTTCTTGCCTATAAATACTCCAGGGCTGTGACATCTTTCTGTTGGACCTGTTAGAAGTAGCTGGAGTGGAAGTTTCTGAAGCATATTTTTGTTGTTATTTTTTTCATGTCAAGGACTCCTTTGGCCTCTTTCTGTATGTTCTTATTTTTTTGACCACTGCCTACACGAGAGGGCCTCCCATCCACAGAGTGAGAAAACAGGTGCAGGGAAAGGCACCTGTCTTCTTCCTTGATTCCCAACTGGAATGATTTTCCCTGTGGGTGTATTTCCTGCTGTATTTCACCAGGTGTGCTTATGCTAGTGAGTCCATCAACTGGATGTTCCTTTTGAAATTTTAAGTATGAACCACTGCCTTTGGTTTTTAGTTTGGATTTTTTGTTTATTTGTTCTTTCATTTTGCCTGTGAAGGAATCACAGGGAAAAGAGAGGGGGCTTTTCATCTGTAGAAGAAATGGAGAAACCAAACCACAGAGACATGAAGTAAGCAAGGTATTTTCCCCCTCTTGTATTAAGCTTATATTTTTTCAAGTGAGGATGTTGGGTAACAAAAATATAAGTGGGTGATACCCAGATGTAAGCAGATTGTATTGTTTTTACATGAACTTTATGCCTGGATTGAACAGTAGGGAGATATATAACAGAAAATTGAATGTAGAAGACTGGATCCATGCTTTTACCTTGTCAGTAATATTTCAGTTTTCACTTAAATTGAGTACTATTATAGAAGCATACATCCTTCCATAGGTGATATTTAGCTTTGCACTGGTATTTACCTCTCGGTTTTTGGTTCAATTTGGTGCTTGAGGACAAAATGCACATCGAAAGTAAAAGTCTGCTAATCTCCCTGAACCTCTACTCTAAATGTCTTTATCTTGCTCTTTAAAAAAAAAAGTGACTTGTATATAATGAGTATAACATGATAGAGTAGTTCAGGAACTTTAGAAGCTCCAGTGTATAATATATTGCAATTTTTAGTCTGAAGCATTCCAAAGGGTCTGCTCAAATGAGATCTGCAAAAGGAAAATTTAAGGTGGTCAGATTAAAACCATGGATTTTTTTTTAAGTGTAGCAAAACACTGAATGATTCAGCCATTTTATTTTTTTTTTAGCTAAAGAGAGACCCTTGTACAAGACTGCAGCCAGCAGCAAAGTGCTAATATGTCTTTCATTTTCTTTTCAGGTAAGAAAATCCTTCATTATGGAAATGGATAAGGAGCTGGACTGTTTTAAGGTCAAATAATATAGCTGAATATTTAACTCATTGCTTGTTGAAGATGCATGTTACAGCCAGTGGCAAACTGTGGCTTGTGTTGTTTGCTACATGACTGTGCAGAAATTCTTTAATGCTTTAGAATTACTATCTAGAATATAAAAAGCAGCTCATATTGTAGGCAAAGATGTATGGTGACAGAGTGAGCAAGCATGAGGAGAGGGAACCATTGAGTCATACTGGAGCAAGCCCAGAGCAGTGGCTTAAAGCAAAATTTATGGTGTTGGGAATAGCTCAGTAGTGTTGCATGACAGAAGTGGGAAAAACATGCAAATTCTGAGTTGCTGAAGAGGGAAGGACTTGGGGTTCCAAATACTTGTGAGCCTCTGTTTATCTTAATTTAAATTGTGAGGGTCTCAGCTACTCTGGAACAGCAAATTTAAGTGATGCAAATTCTCCAAAGATGGACTCTAGTTCCTTTGCTTGTTAGTATTAGAAAATTAATCATAACAACAGATAAAATATTTTGTACATAAGCAATTACAAGGTAGGGAAAAATGGTGTTTTACTTCTTTCTAAAAGATCATGCTGAAGAGTTGAAGCTGTAGCACGTTCATTATGGTAACACAAATCTGAAGTTATGTGACTCAAGATCCATAAGAGTTACATCATCACGCTTGGAAAGTGGGTCCAGCTTTGCAAAAGTATTGCCAGTATGTCACATTCAGAAGGTTTTTTTAATTAAAAATTAAACAAAACACAAGTGGCTTAACAGTTCCTTGACCCTGCCTGCACGCTTTAATTTCCATTAAAACTGAAGTTGCCATGCTTCTCATTTTAAGTGGAAGTCATGTTAAGTTAATGTCCCTACTGGTTTTTATTTTCTCCCAGTAAAAATATGTTTGTATCAGAGTGACTTTTTGACAGGAAGTCTCTGTGAATATGTTTGTCTTGGTGATCTGCTGCTCCTCCAGATGAAAATTGCTATACCAGTCAGCTTGTGGGAGGATAAAACTTCTCCTTTTTTTCCCCAATTCTGTCAATTCAAATCTAATGTATGCAGCTACACATTGGAACAAATGTGGTTTGTTTCTGTTTGAAAGCCTGTTCTAGGAAGAGGTGTCTCATCCCAATGCACAAAGGCTGTTTCTCATTTTGTTGATTTTGTAAAAGCAGTATCTATCTTTGCTGCTGGAATATGTACATTAGCACATGTCTGTAAACAAGTCTGGGAAATCTCTCTTACCTCATACTTCTGCTTCTCTCAGTCCTCAGAAAATTCATATGGCTGTGCTGGGACTACCTCTGGGGATCCTTTCAGTCCCCACCTGATGTTCCTTGGTAGCTGCTACTGGATTAATGTACCCCTTGTGCTCTGTCTTGACAAGATTTTCAGCAGGCTGGTGGTCAGAGACTCTTGTAGCCTGCTTCAAAACCTGCTCCTTCCATCTGCCCTGTAGCAACTCTTCAGGCAGAAGCTCTCAGAGGGGCATTCAGGGAATAGGATGAAGTCCATTTTTTTCTTGCCATGGGATTAATGCTTCATCAATGTGCAGTGGTCCTTGGTAAGACCACTCAGGAAAATTTTAGCTGTTTTCCAGCATTGTAAGAAATGTTGCTAGTCCTAACTGAAAAAAATAATCAAGCTTATCAATGTGGAGCACCTTCTCAGTTGATTCCTGACAATTTAGCACTTCAGTTGAGTTTAGTACAGATTTTTACTTTTTATCCCCCTGATGCAGCTTTTGTCTAAAAGGGATTGTGAAATCCTTCACGGATCAGATGGAAAAACAAATAATTTCTGGCACCTATTTGATCAGAGAACAGTAAGCAACCAGTCTTACCAAGCTTTTAAAATACAGACCCTTGTTTTGTTAGGATGTACAAATCTTTGCAGTCAAATAAAACAAAAAACCTGCCCAGTTTAACCTGCTGGCTTATGAAGTTTCCCTCTGTTTTTGCAAAGATGTCCCATGGGTGTTCAGTTATTTCTGTGGGCATGACAGAGTAATTTATTTTTCTACTGAAAGGTGGTGGTTCCCATAGTGTATATTACCATAGCACAGCATCAAGCTTCAGTACTGATTCTGCCTTTCTGTGGGTGACTTAGAAGGCACCTCACTAGCAAAGTGTTTGGAGGAGGCTTTTTTTTTACTTTTTTCTTTCCTTTTTTCAGTCTGAGATTGTTCAAGAAATGTTGAACATAGTGCTTAATGATTTCCAGTGCTTTCATCTGACATTTTAGTTTTTGAGAATGAGCAATGCCTCCACTGGGGACTTCCCTGGCAGATCCATGTCTGAACAGCCAGGGCTGGCTTCCAAGAACATTAAATTCCAGCTGCTTTTCCATCCAGGCAAGGCTAACTTAGTATCCCCCTTCCTCCCTGTGTCTTTACAGCAGGAGATACCCAAGCCAATGTATTCGTCATGTTTCTGAGCCTCCCTGCTGCTTGATTTATGCAGAGGGGACTAGAGGGAGAGATTCCAGAGCTATACACTTGAGTGTGAACTACCTGCAGGTGTGCAGTGGGCTCAGTGGCCCTGCCTGGCTTGGGCCATAGCTCCATGGCAAGGTTGGTTGGTCCTCACACACAAGCAAACAGCCAAGGTGATGCACCACAAACTGTGGGTGCATCTGGTGAAATGCCAGAGACTGCTGTACAGGAGGGGCTGAGATGGAGTTGGGGGATCCTAAGGCAGAGTTTCTGAGCTGGGTTCTTGCATCTCTTGTCTCCTCATTTATGAAAAGCAGCAGTGGAACAGTGTGGTGACATCTGAAGTTAAACTGTAGGTAACTCTATGTAAAGGTTCAAGAAAATTCATATTACCTCTCCATAATGTTCCCTGTTACTTGTCCATGTGGGGCAGTTTCTGCACTAGCCAAGGCAAAGCAAGTGACATGTCTGTTTTTTTAAGGTGGATTATGCATATTTGGTGCCTGGCTTAAGACTTCAAGGGACATAATTTTTAGTGATATAATGAATTGTTTTGAGTCTTTCTTGTGAACTGGAAATTTGAGTAGGTAGCACATTTGAAAATTAATCCCATTCTGGCTAGCAGCTGGTGGAGAAATCCGAAGGTATCTGTTGTTATTTAACCCTGAGATTTCTGCTTGCTTCAGTGTCCCATCTGAGCAGCATAAGCCATACCCTGCGTGCTCTCAGAAACTTGGTTTCTCTTGTGCAGTTGCATGATGAAAGGCACCACAGGGTGTTTAGAAACCCTAAATGTAGGCAGTCTCCAGCTGGTAAAATTGTCATTGTTCACAGCCTAATTGAATTACAGAAATTTATTCTAGCAGAGGATCAGTTCCAGTGTACACAGCTGGGAACCATGCTGAGCCCTGCAACTATCTGCTCAGCACTAAGCCTGAGCCAACTGGGTTGTACACAGATATTTCTCTTAGGTGGCAGCACTCAGATCAATGTCCTCCTGTTTGCTTGGATCCATGTTCCCTGTTCTCTGCTCCCATCTAACTAAGCAATGCCTCACTGACAGCAAAAGGGAAGGACACTGTAGATGAAAGGTCAGAGGTGATTCAGAGAAAAACATTGCTGCCTTTACCCTTTCACTGCTCCAGTGGTTAGAATTTGTTACATACCTTTTCCTTCTTTGTGAAGTATGAATTGTGCTTGCTGTGACTAGGGGAAAGTGCAAGAGTAGATATTTAAGGGTGGTTATTCTTCATTGGTAGCACTACCAGAGGTGAGAAAACATAAAGGTTTCCCTTAAGTCTTTTATTTTTCTGTGACTGTGGTCATGATTTTTTGCAAAGCTTGTCTATAGATGTGTACTGTGAACCAAGCCATTAAAATGCTTTTAAGTCAATTCTTTTATGCCCTTGTGTATTTAGCTACTATGGTAAAATGTTTTGGTTTTCTTTTTTTTTCCAGAGTGTATGAGATCATTCAAGTATGGAGACTTGGCAGCCTCTCTGTATATACAAAGACAGGTATTTGAATGTCAGACTGAGTGTCTTTCTGGTTAAGGATAAATTATTTGGTGCGTTAAGTGAGGATTTGTTGCTTTACCTGGCATGAATAAGCTTCATTTATTATCAGTTTTCTCTCTTGGAGTTTTTCATGTTTTATTCCATATCCATGTTTTTATTACATTTATTACATGAAAGGATAGGGATTTCCTTCAAACAAACTAGTAACAGAAAGGATTGTGGTAGTGAGTTAATATGGTTGTCAGGCATTGCAGAACACAGATTAAACAGGAATAAGTAGAAAAGTAATGGTGGAATTGGAAAAACAAGCTGAGAGTTTGCTTGGGCTTAACTGGTCATTTACATAGTAGTCTCTAAGTACTGAATGTACACACACTGTAATATCTGGAGAAGGTGAACAGAGTTTCATAAATATAAAGAATTCTGGATGAAGATAGAATTCACAAAAAAAAAAAAAAAAGTTAGTACTTTTTAAAATTCAATTTTGGTATCCAAAATGCCTTGTAGTTCTCAATGGAGAAGAAAAAAAAATGGTTCTAATAAGAACTACATACATGGTCCAGTCCTTGTGGTTATTGTCAGTTGAGAAAGTGGGTTCATTTCCCCTCAGCACTTCTTGTTTCAGAGAGACACAACTCAGGAAGTCTCTGTCTTGGCTGGAGGAGGAGCCATTTACAGAGATCCAGTGCCAGGGTCAAGTATGTCATCTGCAGAGGGTGGGTGCTCTGCCCTGCTGAACTGTTTGTAATGCTGAAAGGATGCACTAAATGCTTTTTCTTATATATATTCAATGAGCATTACAGCTTGATTTACAACATCTGGGGCTAACTTAAAATGGTGTCACAAAAACTTTGTACATACAAGCCAGAAAAGATAAATAGAAGTTTACTTTCTTCGAAATCTTCCAGCATAGATTTAACAGTGTACATCACTTCTCTCTTTTCATTTTTCTTTAAGTTACCCAGGCAGCTAGTCTATCTCTGTTGATATTTGTGATGCTAAACGTAAGTGCCCTGGTTTGGGCCCCCTCATTTGTACACAGTGCAATTGAGTTGACTGCAGATATTCACCTACGTTTCTTCAGCTGGCAAATTGCTTTGTCCTTCATGGAGATTGTACACATGGCACTCATGGAGCAAGTCTCAGCTTTGATTTTGGGCACTATTTGAGAATGCTAAAAGCACAAGAATATAGAAATAACAGTTTTACACATGCTGTCTGGTTATCTGGATTCATTCTTGCTGTTAAAAGCATCAAGAAACCAAGTCATAACTGTTAATCACAAGGTGGATCACATTGTTAAAGCCCTTTGCTTACTGAAGGAAAAGCTGTTCATCCTTTGGCCATGTTTCAAACCAGAAAATAGAAATGTCAAAGTCTGTAAATGAGCCCTCTGCCTTGCTGATAGTTTGAGAGACTTGCAGAGCTGACTTCAGGCAAAGGCAGTCAACTTTCCTGTCCTGAACAGAGGAAATAGAAAAGAGTCTACATTAAGGTTAAAATGGAATGTAGCTCTTAGGTTTGTGGTCATCATTGTCTTTTGCAGGGAAGCAAGAACTTATTGGCAGAGAAACCCCTTTAGCAAAGGGTCCTCTTTCTGGGTGCTGTTTGGTCTCACTGTAGCCCTTGTGCTAGCAGGGCAGAATCAGAAAAAGGTACCTCTGAGCTGAGCATCCTTGGCTTGGGATTACTGGGAGCACTGAAGTTCAAGACCAGGATTTAATTTTCTCTGCACAACCAGTGTTGTGATAAAGTGCTGGAGTAGTATCTTGACCTGTGCATGTTGGGAGTTTGAGCTGCTGCCTTTTCTCTTTTTAGCAGCTGGAACTTCTTCAGCATTTGTGTGGATTAATTTTCAACATCCAGTGCATTGCAATTAACTCAGTGTTAGAGGCTGTAGGGGGAAAGATAAGTGAGTGGGAGGGGAAAGAAAAACAGAGCAATAACCAAGACTGCTGCCAATAAGAACTAGAGAAACAAAACCAAATGGCTGGCAAAGTACCCTGTGGCTTCTTTGACAGTCCCTCGTCACAAGTAATAAAACACCTCTGGAATTGTTCTTCACCTACTGGTTGTAAATCCTAATGTAAAGCTGCCTGTGTTTCCTTGAGTCCTGGAGACCTCACAAAAGCCTCTGGTATCCCAGAGTCCAGCCTGCCCAGCACGTGGAGAAGCAGAAATGAGGGTGGGAAAACTGGGAACCACTGAATTTCTCACTCTCCCTCAGGGGATAGAAGGGGTGATTTCAGTGTTGTAGAGGGCTTCTTTCTCAATGTGAAGTCTATAGGCCATATTTTAAAACAAAACATTAGCACATTCAACATTTCTTACTTTTGCTTCAAATCACTGCAGCTGTGGTATGTATGAAGCTGTTACTGTTGTGTGTTTTAAAATGTGCCTGGAGATTTGGGGAATTTCTTATTTCTCCTTTTATTATTTGTATTTTTTATTTTTTTTTTTTTAATTCCTGCTGAAATGCTCTGCTGTTTATATTTAAGCAAAACCTCTAGCAGGAATGAATAAAGTCAAAGAGCATCATAATCTTGAAAGGCAGATGGGAGACTGACAGGCGGGTCTGGCTGAAGGAGCCTTTTCACGAGGGAGGGGGTAGGCAGGGATTTGGGGAACAGAGCAGCCCCTTTTCCTTCCTGTCTTTGCCCACTCTCTTTCCCCCTCATCTCTCCTGCCTCACATCTATCTCCTCTACATGAAGCACACATCAAAGTCAGGGTTTCAGCCAACAGTGGCAAGTTTCAGCAGCATCCATAGAGTGAGGTTTGTTCAGCAGGACCAGCTTGTCCAGCCCCTCCTCTCCAGGAGCAGCAGCACTCAGGGCAGCCGCTCCTTCTGTTTTCCAGTGGAATATCTGATGAGATTTCAGGTTCCACACTATAATGCTCTTGAATTCGAGTGCAATTTTTAGCAGCCTGTTTTCACTCCAGAGTACAAGTAAGCTCTGAGAACTTTCGTTTTGTTAAGCTCCCCAGGTCATCATTGGCTGGGGGAATGCTCTTGGCCGCAAGCGCGTGGGGTTTGGTAGGAGTTTCTGCCTTCATCCAGGAAAGAATTCTGACAAAGTGAGGATCATTTCTCACTATGCCTTCTCTATGCCTCTCTGTTCCAAAAAATACTCAAGCCAGGCTGGGCAGCACTGCTGCAGGCTCCTGATGTGTCTCCAGTGGGAACATTATGAAAAAAAGAAGCTTCATCACAAGGAAAAATGGCTGGCAAGGGTAATATATTGGGTTTGATTTTCTCTTCTGTGCAGTGAAGACTGGTGGATTTTAGAGAGAAAAACAGAAGAAATGATAGGGCTTTTTTTTTTGTGTGTGTGTGTGTGTAAGATCCCAGGCTTTCTTGTCTTTTTAATCCTAGAAATCAAGACCCCTGGCTATCTGAGGGAACTTTGTAAAACTTACCAACTAATGTTATCCTGGGTTAAAGGCATCTTTATCATTAGCAGCAGCAGGGAATCTGTGCTTAGATGAGTTTCTGGCATGTATTTACCATGGCAAATAGTTTAAGCTGAAGTATAAAACCCCCTGGGATCTGCTGGAGCCTTGTTTATTAAGATCATCTCCTGATGTTGGTCTACCAAATGAATTTTGCAGTAGACATTTTCTCAGATGGAGTCTGGTAAGTGAGACACATGGGTGATTCAATAACCTAGTCTTTAATTCAGAGACTGGAAAGGTGTGCCTTCACTTCTTTGATCTACAAAGCAAAAAAAATACCTGACAAGGATAGTGCAGGGAAGAACTCTTGATAGTCCTGCCAGCAGGGACTTAGATGGAGGGGTAAGAAAGGGGAGCAAGAGCTCATGTGCCTTCAACACACTATGTACCATCAGCCTGCTTATGGTCTCTGTTCCTGTCTCAGTCCAAGCTCAAAGTATCTATCTGAAATCTTTCCTATACGAGTTTTTCTTTCATGACTCTTACAGCCAAAAATAAAGCCAATTTCCAGAAGCTTGCCTTCTTAGTTTTTTGGCTTTCAGGTAGGTGTACAGATATATGTCACCCTCTGATTTTCATCATCTTTGTAGTATGCCTGGAAGATGCTGTTATTTGGTTAGATTTTTAACATCTCTTAATACTAGGAAAGTAACCACAGTTGGACTTGGTTCTTTGAGTTTTGTCCATGGTTTTCCATCCGGTATTTTCAGCTGATGTAGGGCTTCTTGTAAAACCACGGAGGGTTTGTATAGAAATACCTGTTTCCCTCCTCTATAAAGGTAGCCTGAGCTTGTAATATTCTTATAGATCCTCAAAGTGTATTGATGTTTGTCACATTAGTGCTTCATATTTTGAGTTTCAGGTGGCCTATATGTTGTTAGTGCACCTTTTTTGAACAGCAAAGCAAGCCACGTGCACTCCCTAAAAGAATTGTGATCCTAGGGCAGGCAAGAGGAGAGGAGGCAGTGACCCAGGGCTGCCCTTCCAGGCCTTGTTTTATCTTGTAGTGTAGTAAAGAGTAATTACTATGCAAATACCATGGGGTTTGTGTTTTGGCGTTTTTTTTTAACTCATTCTGGTGTCATTAATATACCAAAGAATGCAATCAATTGTTTGTAGGCAAAATTTTCATTTCTCTTTGATACTGCATTTACCATCCTAGGGGATTACAAAACTCTTCTCATCATCCAAATTAGGAGAACTGTGCAAGTGATAAAGTATTTTGTCTTATGTCAGTGTTTTGTCTTAGTATTGTTTGCTTTCCTAATTTCTGGCCATTAGCTCAAACAAGTTGTGTCCAATAGGGGTCTAATTTTTTCACTATTTTGAAGGTAAAATACATATATAAACAGCTGAGGTTTTTTATTGCCCTTAAGTTCTAAGCTGCCAAGAAACTTTCCTACTGATTTTAACTCCTGCAAACATTAATTATTTCAAGACAGTTGGTGCTTGTGTGCCTGGAGGTTTTTTTCATATGGGGGGGAAAAAAAAACCAGCCCTGGACCTGGAGCATCCCTTTTATCTCAAGCAGCAAAGCTAAATGGGAATGTCTGGTTTATTTCCAAACTCCACAAATGTGGACCTCCCTCATGAAAGAAAGAGAATGATGTCATGTTCAGCAGTGTAGGAGAGGATCAGAACATGCACCTACCAATTCAGCAGACTCAGAGGTTATCATGGGCTAATATCCTCTAATAAAGGCAAAGAACTACCTGATGCTTACTTTTTTGTGTATAAATGTGTGCATGCATGTTATGTGTATGTATTTGAAGAGCTACTTTTACAGGCTCTTGGTAGAAAAAGAATTTTTAAAGGGAGTTTTGGTTTTTTGTAAATTTCTTGTTTTATCTTTAATGAATTCCCAGGGTGTTTTGCTGCAGAAGGTGAAGCTTCGGTCATAGGCTTGGAGGCTTTTGTGCTTTGCTTTACTTTGTATTTCTAGTTTTTCAATGGATAAAAAACAGCAAAAGCAGTAACATTTGACCTTCCAAAGCTGGTAATGTCTGTCTTTTTTTTTTTTTTTTACCCTTTATCCTAGTCTTCTCATGGAGAAGAAATAGTGTAAAACATTCAGCATTTGTTTCCAGGTGATCTGTTCTTTTTCACCCTTCTTCTCTCCCTTGAGGTGGAGGCCCCTGACATCCTTTGAGATGTCAGGAATTTTAGATTTATGCAGCTGCATAAAAAGGCATTGGACCGTGTAGCAAGGGTCAGACATATGGTAGCAATGATTGTACAATCCAGTAAAGCATCTTCCCTGCATATATTTGAAGACATTGCACAAAAATCTTTCCTTAGTAGCAGAGTGCACAGAGATACACAATTTATGCTGATTTTGCCAGGCACACCATGCAAAACATGTACAGGAATCAACAATTATTTTGCTTGCCCAAAACAAGTTAAATATGTTTCTGTGTGGAAATGAGATTAAAGTCCTCATTTTCTTTCTGTCTTGACTCTAGCTGTTGAGAATAGGAGCCCCTCAGGTCTCTGGTAATGTAGTCTTCACCTCAAGTAGGGATTCTAAAATATTTAAGCATCTGTCTTGAGAGGCTTCTTGTTTCCTATTTGTTTTTTGTTGCTAAGCAATGCATTTAAATCCCCAAACTTAAAATTTACAACTCTCAAATTGTCGCTCAGCCTTATTCTCCAAACCTCACATCTGTAATGGGTTTTCCATCTGCCAGTTTTCTCAGTTCCCCCCATCCATCCTCAACCCTACAGAGGAAAAAGCCTTGTGGTTGAGTGTTTTCTTTTTCTTTTCCCTTTTTTTAGCCTCCATCTGTAATTAATTTCTTGCAAAGCCACATCTGTCTTTTTGGGGCAAGGGAAGTGGGGAAGGGGAGGTAAAGAGTGAAGTCACTCTCTCTCTTTTCCAGTAAAATGCAGAATTTGGCAAGTGCAATTGTAGTTCCTCAGGGCATTTTTTAGCCTCTCCCTTCCACCCTTCAACCCTCACCATCCCCTGCCCCAGCACCCTGTCCAGCATCTCACAGCAGGGCAAAGTGCTGTAGTTCAGCTCAGCTGGTCATTCAAGCCATTTTGGAGCTTGTGGGTTTGGTCTGTGCTACAGTCCAAATCTGCCTGTGTGGTGTATTTCTACTACTGGCTTTTGCTGTTGGAAAACCTCCTGTCAATATTTCAGTTTTCAAAACCCATACTAACTAGTTGCCATGATGTTTCTTTTTTAAAGACTTGAAAAATAGCCACAGTGGTCCTAGTCAGTATTCCTTCTCTGCCATCATCTCGTGCCAAACTCTTCTGATGTTCTGCAGACCACCAGGTAGCTTCCAACAGGAGCAGCAAGGTTGGCTGTGAGGCTGTAGTAGGGGAAAGCAAAAAGAACCAGGTCTCTTAGTCTAGCCAGGACAAACCCAGAGTGTAATGGATACTCTGGAGTCCTGGTGAAGGTCTTCAAGATGCTCTCTTGTTCTCGAGTTTCTTTGGGGCATGTAATCTTCATGGCTTTCCCTTGGAGAACTGCAGCTAGACAAAATATCCTTCTCTCCCACTTCTGTGCTGGAAATCATTGGCATTGAACACAGAACCTGAGCTTCCATCAGGTCACCTGTCCAATGCAAGGTCCTTTTCCCCTTGTGGGACCTACCACTGTCACATCCCACCTCCTCCTGCTTCCCTCAAATTGAACAAGTAATCATAATTTTACAGAGGGTAGTGGTCATTCTGTAGAGAAGTCTTAGGGAAGGGCTATAGCAAGGAAGGCTGGCCACTAAGTAGAAGACCTGACCAGCTTCTGACTAACTGTAATCTCATGAGAGCTGCTGAGTGTGTGAAGTGAGTATCAGTGTGAAGACCTGGAGTCCACCTGCCTGTCCCTGCCTTAGAGCTTGTCTGCTTGCAGCACCTGGGGCAGGTTCCTCAGAGAAAGCTAACCAGTCCTGTAGGAGGAACATCAAAACTCTGAAATCTGTGGGAAATAGGACTTTGCTGCTCTCGTGCAGGTCTAACTCTTAAGATTGAACACAACTCTTGTGAGTACTGATTTGAGTGTTGAGGACCTCTTGCCCACCCAGCACTCCCTCCCATGCATGTTCTTGGTAGCACAGCTGTTGTGCAGCCAGTTAATGAATTAGGTGGGATAATTTATCTGGGTTAAATATATATGTGAATACTTTGGTGACAAATGAATTTCAGCTGAGGTCAATTCTGCAATTCTGTTTACTGCACAGCACAGCTGAAGGGGGAGGTGTAGGGATGAAAGGGTAAATAGTGAGAAGCATGACAAGGGCAACTTTAATTGGTGGTTTTGCTGAAAAACACAACTGCTGCTCAAATTACTGTGTAATATCTAAGGCAGAGTGTGTCCACTGCAGAGCTAGGCACAGTATGCTGCTTGTCCCTGTGCAAATGCATTCTTGAGTATTGCTTTCAGGAAAGGTTCTTTGGGATGATGTCCTTAATACCAGTAGGAAATCCCCATTTTAGAATGATAGGATAAAGAACTGAAATGCTGAATAATTGCAGAAACTTCCTGGCCCAGGATTTATCCCTGCTGGACATCCAGCTGAGGTCTGCCTCCAGTAATTCCCTCAACATGACAGGCTAGAAGGGGAGCTATTGTAGGAGTAGAAATGTTGTAGAAGGTCAGCTGGACTGTTGGAAACTGAAGAAAGCTGTTGAGAATGAGAGCATTGGTTTGGAGGGCATCCTGGCTAAACCCCTGCAGAAGAACTGAGGTTGGCTTGTGCAGTCACCTGGAGCACACAGCTTGCTGGGGATATTGTGTGTTGCACCACGCAGCTGCCAGAGGGACCTTTTTTCATTACAGCCACGTTAGTAGCGTGTCTGGAAAATAAATTTTGGCAAGGGTCAACTTAAACAGCTTTATTCTGTGTCAGAGTTGGCTTGAAAATGTCTTTAGAACACAGCATGGGTTGCAGCAGCCTTGAAGCACCAGAGATGCTCATGGTTGTGACCACTGGAGCTCTGGACCACCTGCTGAAAGATCATCAACCCAGCAGGAACTGGGAATCCCACTAGAAAGCTGGCAGCACATTTAGAGTGGTGAATGTCAACCCTGCTTCACGTCTCTCTGAAATCCTCCCATTGTCCCCAGATCACCATGACTGTGTTTATCTCCCCATTTTAAGAAATTTAATGCTGGAAATGGCAGGAAAGGAGGAGCTCTGTAAGAAGCAGGCTGTGGTGACAGCAGCTCTCTGAGGAGCAGACTAAAAAAAAAAAAAGAAACCACGGTGAGAAAATTAGTCCGTTACCAGCTTAAAATGACACAAATTTGAAATAACACTGACACCCTGTGGACACCTGTAGAGGGACATTCTGCAAGTCTTACTGATCCTTGTTCTTGATACTATAGACCAGTAATTAACATTGATTCATGTCCTCTTTTAGACAAAACTTGAAATTTTTTTCCAGTGAAAAATTTCATCTTTTTCTAAGTAAAAAACATAAAAGTCCTTTATATCTTTACTATTAGAAATAATCTGTGGGGTTCTTTAACCTTGTAGTTAAACCCACAGCAGATCTTTTACCAGGAAGCTGCTGATGAGGAATATGCTGCAAGATCTGAAGAATACACCTGTGGTGGGTTCAGTTAACCAAAGAATGGACTTCTGCACAGCTGGAACCATTGCAGGGAGCTGCTCCATACTGAGGTGAAGTCTGGACACTTATCACTTCCCTTCCTGTCAAGACTTTTTTCCCAGGCTGTGATAAACCCTGATCTTTTTAACAAGGTCCAGAATAATGCACACAGTACCAGTTGTGCCCCTTGGGAACCCCAATCAATATCTGGGCTTCATTTAACTGCTTTGCCTTGCAAGGGCCCAGGACTCCTCCCCCTCACAGGAGAAGTTTTGATCTCTAGGGAGCTTCACCAGGGGATGTGGCTGGGATTTGGGCTGGAAAACAGGCAGGAGCAGACATGGGGACCATCAAAGGTACCCACAAAGGTACCAGCAGGGAGGAAGGGAGGAGATATATCAGCTTGTGTAATACAAATTTGTATTGCCCAGTGGAGAGGTGGCATCTCTTTGCTGCTTGTCAGTTTTCCTGCAAATAAACACTGCTCTAATTTGTTGTGACATTTAAAAGCAATTTAGGAGGTTAAATCTTAAACCTATGGTTTTGCCTTTCCAGCACAGTTTTGGAGGAGAAAAACAAAAAAAATCCTAAATAATTAATTATAAAAATTACAATCTAATTGTATAAATAAGCTTGACAGTACTATAAAAAGATTTTTAATCTCTTGCCTAACTGCTCTAACTTCATGCTTAACTTCAGGTGGTGCTCTATTAAAATACTAACACATGCAGTTTCTTATTGTACCTCTTCTACCCAGCATTGGCTGGGGAGCAGCAGGGGTGTGCAGTTCCTACTCTGCTTCAGGCAAAATCACCCAAGGTTGCACAAAGCACTGTACAAACTAACGATGAATATTTTTTTTTTCCTCTTCTTCTTTCCATGTGGTAGATTAGGGAGTGACAATGTAGAACTTCTCAGCTAGTAGAAGTTTGCTGATCTCAGCATAAATTTGCTGTAGTTTAACACCCCAAATAAGAACAAGGTGGTAATTTGGACACAGTGTTGAATGCAGCAAGCAGATGGAGGTGCACTGGCTTTTGGGGAGCACTGCAAGTTTTCCCTGAAGCAGAATGCTTTCCTTCCCTCTGGGCAGGTCAAGGAAAGAGAAGCAAGGCTGTCTGCTCCTTAGGTTCCAGCAAACCTTCTGGCAATTGTCTAGGTCACGTTGGCTGGGTCATCATGTGTCACACTTGCATTTCAGCTTGCTCCTGTGTGGTTTACATATTGTCCAAAGCCTGGATCCCATCCATCTGATCCCAGTACTAAGGATCTGGCCTTTTTCACCATACACTGAGGAACCTCTTGGCCAATTCCTGGTGACAATGAAAGTTTTCTTGCAGCATCTTTCTACTGAACAATGACCTTGTTGTCCATCCTTTGGCCTATGGCAGTGCCACAAGAAAGGCATGGGACCATTAGGTTGCATTAGCACCATACTCAAAGGATAGGATGTGGCCAGGCCTGGAAATATGGAGAAGGCTCCATGCACATAAGTACTCCTAAGGCACACACCCTGTCCTTTCCCATGCTCTGTCTCATCTCTGTTGCCCATACAGCTGGACAACAACTATTTCATTGAGCTCGTCCAGCTATTTTAGGTTCTTTTACTGTTCCTTTTTCACAATATCCAAGGACTCCTCTTCAGAGGTAAGTCAAGGCGTTGGTACCTGTTCTTCACACCACTGCTTAGCAAGGAGAAATACAGAGCTGGGGTAGCACCTATTTATTTGTTCAGTTTCCATCCAAGAGCCTGTGCTCAACACCTGACCATGGCATCACCACATCTGAAATTATTCCTGTAACTTTATCTGATTGTTTCCGTTGGCAGGTGGTTCTATTATATGTAGGTATCTTCTGTAAAGTGACACTGAACATGCTTTGCTGGGTCTAAGTCATGTTCTTGACTCAGGAATTTCTCTTGTAGAAATCTGATTTTGGTCGGTTGCCAGGATCACACCCCTTGGAACAGGAAGATCTGTGCAGCATCTGGTGACTGGTTTAAAGCTTTCTCCTTTTGAGCACGCAGAGATTTTCCTGGATCAGATAGGAAGTAAGCCAGAGAGGCTGTTAAGTAATTCTATACCAGCCCCAGTTTTTGAGATGGTCCTTTGGCTACTCTTCCTTAGTCAGACATTGTGCTCTAGCCTGAGACAGTCCTTGTTCCCAAGACCTACAGATTTTGTAGGCAATCCCAGCTCTATCAGTTCTTTTTTTAAATCTCCCTGGAATCCACTGTCTCCTTGACAAAGGATAACAGAGATCTTCTACCTGTCAGTTTTGGAAGACAATGGCCTATAGTGAGCATTCTGTCTCCTTCTGGTCCCTTTGCCATCCACCACCCTCAGGGCCATGACCTCTACTTGGCCACTTCTAGCTTGTACTGTTTCTGTAGACGTAGTGAAGTGATCTGCACTTAAGTATGAATTTGCTAATTAATAATGAAAACCATAATTGTAGTTAGGTTTAAAATTGTAATTGGGTGTGGGGTTAGCAGAGATGCTGTCCATAATAATTAAACTGTGCTATTAATATATATATGTATATATACATATATTTAAATATCTTTCCCTCTAGCAATAACATTGCACAAGAAACCTCCCCTGTGCATGGATGCCTGCAAAGATGTTTTCTTGCAGCATTTGAAAGCTTGGAGTATGAAGTCAAAAAGTATTGGGTATGATTATTACTTTTTTTTTTTTAAGGCATTTTTAAAAGTCCTGTTAAAAAAAAAAAAAAAAAGTGTGTGGGGGTGGGGGATTTCTGAAATACACTTATTTTCCACTTCAGACAGGCCAGCCTGCAAATGTAGTATTTGTTGCAGCCTTACAATAGATGAAGATACTGCATCAATCTATGTTTATGAACTCCCAGTGAGCCACTGATTCCCATCTCTGGGAGTGGTTGGTGTAGGAAACCCTCTTCCAAGTTGCTATGCAAAGGACTTCTTTTCTCCCACCTGAATTTAAGAAAAAAATAGTAGTGTCTCATCTTAAGCAGCACTTTATGCAAGGTTCAGTTGAGGAAGACCTGGATGGTGAAGAACTACAGGAGGCTGGAAGGAAGGGAATGAGTTTCCATAGTTTGTTGGACTTGTTCCAGGAGTATGTGAAGCAAGATGGGCAAAAGGGACAAAAATATGATCAGAAACAGCAAGTGGAGCAGAAATTGTTGGATAAAGTGTCCTGGATAGTGAGGAGCTTGGGAGGAACAGGGTGTAGTGATGGAAGGGTGTGTGGTGCCTGTGTGCCCATGGTGGTGTGTATGACTGGAATAGCTGACATAGCCTTGTCACCCCACTGTAGGATTTCTTCTGGGATCATTTATCGTGGTAGAAATTGTAGTTGATAGTAGGTGACTGCTGCTGAGCAGGTTGGTGTTGCACCAGCAGTGCCTTCCTTCCCCAAATTCGAGCAATGCCAGCTAAATTAAATTGATCCTGAAGCATCATTTTTTGGGGGAATGTGTAAACAAAGAGGAAAAATTAAATTGTTATATTATTTGTGAGGGTGTGGGACGAGTACCCAAATTCTGTTCACACTATAGATACATTTTAAAAGGAGGAATATTGCAGAGGAGAGTGATACAGTCCTGGTATCATAGAACCATAAAATAATTTGGGTTGGAAGGGTCACCTGGTTGGAACCCCCTCATTAAGCAGGGGTGCCCTCAACACCACCAGGTTGCTCAGAGTTTTCCCAAGATTCACCTCCCTGGGCAACCTGTTCCATTTTTCCATTAGAGAAGAAGAATTTTTTTCCCAACATCCAATCTAAATCTTCTCTAATTTAAAACTATTGCCCCTCGCCCTATCGCTACATGTTATACTACACTAATGTGTAGTATAACAGGAGTAGAGGGTGTTACACTACGTGTAAATAAGTATAGCAGAGCCGTACGTCTAAATTCACACTTCTGGGGACTGTTGGGTGGTGGTCTGGGAATCTTTGCCACAGAATCCCGTTCGCACTCAGCCCCGTTGCTCGCAGCCTCTGTAATATATTTAAAATACGCCGCTTTCCCTTGATTTCATCCCAAAACGTCTTACCCGTTAAGCCCCTGAGAAACAGTCACAAGAAGCCCACCAGCAAGGCCCAGAATTCTGAAACAAATTGTGAGATCTTCCCATNGGGGGGGGGGGGGGGGGGGGGGGGGGGGGGGGGGGGGGGGGGGATTGGAAGCAGCGGACCCCCGGGAGGAGGCGGTGAGGGAAGGGCCAAGGCCTCGTGTGGGTCTCCCGCAGGTCCTGCCGCGGGCCTCGGATCTCCGGGGTTAGCCCTGGAACCTGTACGGCCGGGTCACGTAGGACACGTTGGGTCCGAGTAGACCTGCCTGGCTGGAAGTACCTCTGCGGTGCCCAAATGTGGAAGGTCAGGTTCCTAGAAGACCTCCGGATTTTGTCCGTGGCTGGTTAAGGACTTCATGGGTATCACTGTAACAGATGTGAGCGCTGATCTGCTCTCTTATGTGTCCCTCATCGGTGAATCCTTGCTTTTGGATGGGAAAGCACCCCTGGCAGCCGCCAAGCCTGCTGTTGCCCTTCCAGACAGGCGTTCATGCTTGTGAACAGCTTCTGCACAAGGGACGAGCCTGCAGGGTGCTGCTTGCACCTTAGCTAAGGTCATTGTCCGACAGTGAAAAATAAGGTGTCTGTTGTTGAACAGAAATGCTGACTGTAGCTGTCAAATCTGTACATTTAACCATTTTTAAAGGTTATTTGTCTTTATCAGATGTTTATAAGCAGCACAGGTGTTTTGGTTTATGTTAGCTTAGGGCCTGGTCCTAGAGTGTGCATATGTGCTTTAGGGTCTGAGCAACCAGAGAAAGCTGTAAACCATAGATTCTTAGTCTTGCAGTTAATTCTGTGTGAATAGATCCCACCTGGTACTTATTGCAGAGCAGGGCACTAACACCTGTGTTTTAATTGGAAAATTACTTCATGCACTCCTTATGTCCTTTAAGTCTGACCTATTTAGTCACAACAAGCTATGTCTCCCTTGGCAGTAGAGAATCTCAGGAGGGTGAGGTGGATTTTATTTTGTTGCACATTGATGAAATTAGCAGCTCAATTTTTATACCAAAAGCTCTTGTACTCTGGTTCATTATCTGCTGTCTTTTTTGTTGGGAGTTGTAAAAATTGATTAATGCTACCTTATTGCAGAGACAGGCTTCTTATTGCTAAATGATGGATATCAAACTTGGTTGAGTTTTTGGTAGCTTATCAGAGCTATGAATTGAATAAACATTAGAATGTCAAGTTGAGAAGAAGACCACAGAATTTTCTCACTGTGCTGGCCTCACTTCCAAGGTGAATAATGTTCCTTAAAACCTTTCCAGCTTGTGTTTTTATTGGGTATCTGCTCACACTGATCAGGTGGAACCTCAGGGGGCTGGGGGGGAGTTGTTCCCTTAATAATGAAACTGGTGTGGTTTTGTTTTTTTTCTGACAAGGTCCTGGTACCCTCAGCTCCTGCTGCTGTTCCTTACCCTTCCACTTCACAGTACTTTTGATTCCTAACTTCTCCTGCAGCATTTCCAGCTCCCTCCATCTACCAGCTGTGCACATGCTGGTTGCCCAGATGGTCAAGGCAAACAGACAACTGTAGAGTGAGCACTGCAGCCTTCCCTCAGCATTCCCCAGCTGCCAGTTTCCAATAAATGCATAAAACCCTGTCTTCAAAATGTCTACTGTGTTTGAAATTAGCCAATGGATCCAAAAGCTTATGGGTGAAAAATGTGATTACATAAACTCAGTTTCTATAGGAAACCATGTTTGAAGGAGAATTAAAGAAACCTGGTTTCCTGGAAACTTAGTTACCACATCCTACCACAAGTACTTTCTGCCAGTCTCCTACTCCAGTGGCTTCCCTCTGCCCAGGACTGCACCCAGGTGTTTCCTTTGTCCCCATCTGCCCTGTCTTCATGTGTGCAAATAACTTGAGTCAGGTGTTCCTGATTGCTGAGTGACCACCTGGCAGCTGGTGAAGATTGAGGGTTTAGAATGAGTTGTCCTTGGCTTCTGGAGAAATCTCTCCTCCATCCGGGCAGTTGTTTTTGTAAAGCTCATTGATATACTCCCCTGACAAATTTGGCTGAGCTGTAAGTAATGGATTCTGAAGTTACTAAGGAACATATTATTGCAGAATGGACAGACAGGTGGACAAAATGTTTTTATTTCTCTCGGAAAATGTGAGAATGTGTCAGACAGTGAGGGATTTTTACAGTTTCAGACACATATAAAGCAGTAGTTAAAATGCTTCTGATCTTTCATGTTTATCTATACTTTAGCTCTCAACTGGGTATGCAGTTGTGCAAATGGAAATTTGAGCATAGGTTGTCTCAAAGATTTTGCTATAGTTAGTGTGGGTTTGCACAGAAAGAGAGAAATAGCAGACAAGTAAATAGGGGTGGAGTGTAGATACACTGGATCATTAAACTCATGCATAAACCAGGCAGCATGCATAGAGTGAAAGTGACAGAATGAATCTGAAAAATCTAAGCAAAGGTCTGTGGGAGCTTGCCTGTGAAAACTAAAATAGCAGGGCTTGCACAAGAGGGAAAGGATGAGCTACCAAGGGAGCTGGCCAGAGAGGGGAAGACGGAGAAAGATTGATCTGGTGAGACTGAAGTACATTTTGGGAAGAGGAAAATGTCACTGCTGTATGCATTGTTTCTTCAGGGCATTTTCCAGGATATACTGAAGAAGTTTTAAAGACCTTTTGATAGGAGAGCCCACAGGGCACAATGTGTTTAGGAAGAGAAAATGTGCATTTAAACAGGAACTAGAGTGTACTTGACATATTTCAGACTGGCATCTGTTTGAGCTGTACTTTTGTTTTGTTTTGGGTTTTTTGTGTACTTGTGCTGACAGACCAAACATTTTGCCTGCCCACAGACCTTACTTGTAGTTTGGAACATAACAAAGTTCTTGCAAATTGTACACAAGTATTTTTGAGCTAATAGCTTTATGACATAAAAATAAGGTTATGATACATGGTATAGTGTTGATCTTGCAACTAATAAGAGTAATATTCTGGGCTGTGGTCCTCTGCTAACTTGATAGGCCACTTACAATAGCTGTGATTTTAGTGCTGTTTGTAGCTGGTGAGTTGCATGCTGCTTTTTGAACTTGTGAGTCAAGTGGTTTGATGTTGGTATTTAATGCCAGTGGACACACTTTAGTTTGGGCATTTGTGTGCACAGTCACCCCACCGTGATATTTAGAAGATGTTGCTGTTTGAATATTGAGTTGGAAGACTTGCTGAGAATACAGACTTGTATGAGAGAAAAAAATTGATCAGGAAGTATCCTGGTGGTGAAAAACCATGTTAAGAAACATTTCTTAAGCAAACTTTCCAACCGACCACACTGTTAAAAAGCTTGAATGGCTTGGTTTTGGGTTGTTTGTTTTTTGTTTTTGTTTTTAATTATTATTATTTTTATTATTATTATTTTTATTAGTATTTTTATTATTATTATTATTAGGGTGTGTTAAAATGATAGAGGGAAGTGGGCTTTTCTGTACCTCTGGTGGAGATGAAGTTTAGGAAGTAAAGCAACAGGTCACTTTGGGTTATATCTTCTGTTTAGTAATGGTGGCTGAAGCAGAAGCTCAGGGAAAAAATAAATTAAAAATTTCCACACACTTTTAGAATTACCTGACCTTGGTAAGAAATCAGGGGCTGCTGCCCAACAACAGGAGGGAATGTGTTGTGGCATGGAAGGTAAAAAGAGTCATTGTATCACCTTAGCTCTGGTTGGGGGCTGTGTTTGACTTCTGAAAAACTTAATTGGGTTTTTCCTTCTCTGGTATTTCTGGTTCAAAGTATCTAGCCATCTGGTGGTGTTTTGTGCACCCTGTATTCCCCTGACTCATATGTGTAAGTAAGAGGCTGCTTGGTCCTTTTGCCCCTGTTTGTCAAGAGTGAAGCCTCTTGCCTTATCCCCTTGGTCTTGCCAGTTTCTTCAAGTTTTGGGGTTTTGGGTCTCCTTCTGAGCTTATCCCTGTGTTTAATTTTGTTATTGCCCTGGACTCTTTAGCCCTTCATCCAGTGGAGCTGGCTCACAACTCAGCATATTTTCCCCTTTTAATTTATTTTATTAAATCTATTATTTCATTTGCTTCTCTGGCTACCTTTCCCATTTCTGTCCTCATTCCAGGACCAGCTTCACTCTTCCTCAGCTTTTATGGTCCTCTTTTCCAAAGATACTGCCTTTCTCTTCAGATTCCAAAACTGTGTAAACATTTTTTTACAACATCTCAATGCATCTTCAGTTTAAACCAATAAAGCCTAAGTTTTTGCTCTCCATGGTAAACTTCTTTATGAAGGAATTAATTTTTGTTGGCACCAAAGGAGTAATATGCAGGCTCGGTGTGAAATGGATTGCATAGCAACATCAGGGTTTTGTTGTTTGTTGGAGAAAATCAGCTGATGACTCATTTTGGTGGTTATCAGTAAAAGTCAGAGCCAACTCACCTCCTTAAAGCTACAGAGAGCAAAATCTCAGAGTAAGTGTTTAGTTTGAAAGTAGTAATAGTAGTAGTACAAGCAGTAATTGGTCATCTTCAAAAGAAATGTTAGGTGAGGTTTGGTTGTTCAGTTAAGGGAATTACTGAAATGTCTCACAGCAAATATTTAATTTTTCTTTGTAAATTCTATCTGCATCATTGGAAGTTTTCGGTCAAACTCAGTTTCAAAGCTGTTACAAAAGATAAAGTAAATGACCTTTAAGTGGACACTCTATTTATATTTAAGAATACCCCCAGAGAAACTCAGCATTCCTGAAAATCTGTCTAGGAAATAAAGTGCCCAGCATGAGCTCCAAAGGTGTGAAACATTTCTGTCCCATGCTTCAGTTGGCCAACATTGAGTTGTGAGGCTGTCTTAAAATATATGTGTACATGTATACATATATCATAATCAGGAGTAACTATTCTGAAAATTGCATTATTCTCTGTAACTTTTTAGAAACTAAAGGATTTTTAAAATTAATGCAAGCAGATTTTGATAACAGCAATGTTCAAAATGATTTAGAATTACTCATTTTAAAGAAGTTAAATTATGAAATTACAATGAGAGGGCACAATTAGAGACTGATCTAATTTGCTGACTTTATGAGAATTAAAAATAAAATTATTACTGGGGGCAGCAAAATACTTCAGAGTGTAAACTGGGCTCAAAGCCATGCTTCTGCTTCATGCTTCAGAGCATGTCTTCTCTGTGTTGAATGGTGCTTAAGCTGGTGGCTGTGCTGATGAGTGATTTTGTAAATGGGAAGATCTCACAATTTGTTTCAGAATTCTGGGCCTTGCTGGTGGGCTTCTTGTGACTATTTCTCAGGGGCTTAACTGGTTATCCTTTGTTGGGATGGCCTGGGCTGTTAGTTTAACCTGCACAGATTACCACTGGAGAAGCACATGTTCTTGGACTAGTGGTGTGGTTTCCTCAGGTACTTGTGGAACTACATTGGAAACCAGGTTTGGGTGAAGGAGGGCCAAAGCTAAACATCAATTAAAATGTTCAAGCTTTTACAGTGATCAGATCTTCTGTGGGGTTTGTTGCACAAAGATGGAAAGTATGTGGAAGGCAGAGCTGTTCTGTAGGTGACAGTGCTGACCTGAGTAGCTTAAGGTGTACTTCTGTGTATAGGTGATGTAGACACTTGACAGGTCATCTCCATCTCTTGGAGCTGCCTTGCTCCCTTGTCCCTTTTGTGCCAGTGGTGATGTTAGATGATAAACTGTTCCTTGGCTCAAAATCCAACAAGAGTAGGTGGTTCGCACACAAACCAGAGAAGGTGGTTAATGTTTAGGTGGTTTAGCAACCTGGATCATCAAAGTACAGGGTTGTATGAGTGCTAACACTGAGCATGGGAAGGTGGGAGAACCAGGCAGCTGGGAGGTTGGGTGGGCCTGGTGTAGACCTAATGTCAATTTATTGAAGATGCTGTGGAGTCATTCATAGGCTTGCATGTGCTTTTCTACCAGTACTCGTACACTGTGCCAAACCTGATTCAGCACTGACAGCTTGCTCAAAGGATGTACCTTACTGTGTCATCTGCTGTTCTGCCTTCACCTTCAGTGGAGATGTACCTCAACAATATGCTTAGGCCCCTCAGAGCCACTGTGACCTTGCACATAGGTGACAGTGTCCACTGAGCCACTGACAATGGCTGTTACCTATGTTTGGCCAGCAGGTCATAGTCTGGCTGTCCTTTGGTTGCTGCTGGTAAATTAACTTAGTCTGTAGAGCTCGTTTTTCCAGTGATGTGATTAATAATGATTGGTTTATATGTTTATTGTAAAATTGCACGAGAAGGCGTTTCTATATTAATCCTACCACAGCTCAAGGTGCCATTTGTGGTTTTCATGGTTGGCATAGCTTGTGCAGAGAGAAATATCTATTGGCTCCGAGCATTCCTCAGGGATGTGCCTTAGGATCCATTTCCATTGGAGTTTTGGCTACATTCAGCTAACATTCTGAAAATAATTTCTGTCTTTGTAACAGAAATACAGCTGATTGTGTGTTAGGTGATCCTTGTATGCTAATGCTGTGCTGGCCTGGGCTTTTTAAAGGGTGAGGCATGTCTTGCAGCTCATTGTAAATCAACAAACACAGATACCTTTAACTGTGTTGTAGGTGAGGTTTCTGAGAAGAGGCAGTAGTAATGTAGTAACAGCTTTATGTTTTTGTGGTCATTTGTTTTCCAGTTGACTGCAGAAGGTATACAGTTAACCATGAGGAAGTAAAGGTGTCATATTCCTCCTTATTTTTAAGACTATTCTGTCCTTATGTCTTGTACTGTAAGGAAACCAGGCTGTGCAGCTGTTCTCACTGGTTGTCAGATGTCAGAAAATCTACCTGGGAGCTTTCTCTTGGGGGACAAATCTTTAGGAAACCAGAGGTTTGGAGTTCTGTTACTAATGAAAGTGTTTGTGAAATTGGAGCTGCTGGAGGACAGCAAACCCTACGTTTTAACAAAAGTTTGGGCTTTAGGATAGAAGTATACCAAAGTGTGGACCTATGTTTCAAGCATACACTTGACTTTCAGTTCAGTGGGATCTGCAGGAAAACAGTTTTCTAAGTTTGTGTTTGTTTTATTTTTAGGGTTACCAGAAGATGTTTCAGTGGTGATATCTCTTACACAATGCAAGTTACAGATGAAATTCATTAACTAACATCCCCTCCCTCACCCTGATCTCCAATAGACTTCTTGTAACACTTGGAAGAAAGGGTCAGGGGAGAAGGATTGAAGGTCACCATGAAGCTAAAGCAGCGAGTTGTGCTGTTGGCCATCCTCCTTGTCATCTTCATTTTCACTAAAGTTTTCCTCATTGACAACCTGGACACCTCAGCTGCCAACCGGGAGGACCAGCGTGCCTTTCACCACATGATGGCAAACCTCCACGTAGAGCTGGACCCCCGGCTTGACCATACCTTGCAGTCCCCTTGGGAGATTGCAGCCCAGTGGGTGGTGCCCCGGGAGGTATATCCTGAGGAAACACCTGAGCTAGGGGCTGTTATGCATGCCATGACAACAAAGAAAATAATAAAAGCTGATGTGGGCTACAAAGGAACCCAACTGAAAGCTTTGCTAATACTTGAAGGAGGACAGAAGGTTGTCTTCAAACCCAAGAGGTAAATATTGACTTCAGTAACTGAATTAATAACTGCTGTATGCTTGGTTTTCGTTTTTTATCTCCATATTGCTGCATTAATTTTTAAGTTACAAATTCATATATAAATGGGAAGGTCACTCTATTACTTGTGAGACAGAAAGAGGAGAGCCTTGCTGGCTCTCTAGAAACATAGAGTTGTTGTGCCAACTGTCTCTCAGGCTGTGTAGCTCTGATACTTGAAACAGCCTGTCTTTAGGTCAAAAGGATAATCACTGTGTTCAGTCCTGAGGGAATATTGGTTAAACTTGATGTTTCTGAACAGGGTCTTCCTGAATGTGGAAGTGCAGGTTCTGGAAGTTTGGAGACTGGAGTAATCTCTCTGAGTAATGGTCATGTTAAACTGCTGTGACAGAATGCAGATCAGCAACAGGGAAGGAGTGAAAGCTGGCAATGTCTTAAAATGAGATTTGAGTCTCTACTGTAGCTACATGAAGACTGTAAAAATGGCTTGATCAGTCTGAGTGAAAAGCTGTGGAGTTTCCTGTCTGCCAATATCAAATGCTGGAGGACCAGTGAAAAAATGGGCAGATAGTGATACTACCTTGGTTTATGGTGATCATCAGGGAATTTTTGCATGATTGAACAATATGAAGAGTCTCATGCACAGCTGTAAATCTTTCTGTTTGCCTTTGGGGAAAAGGAGAAGAAAGAAAGATGTAAAAAAGTAAGGCAGGCATGTTTAATGGGAGTGCACTGCAAATGTCAAGTGTTGTCATTTCAGTCTGAGTACATCTCTTCAAAGGATATTGGGTTGAGCAAGCATGAAGTTTTTCAAAATTACTTGAAATTTAGCCTAAGTTAATAGTAGCCACAGTCACGTCAGTGGTATCTGTGAAATAAGATGCTTGTTTGGTGTAAGGATCAGTTTGGCAGGAATTTCTCAGATCCTTCTCCCACTGGTTAATTCTTGCACTGGTTAATTCTCTTTTGAGATACAGAGAGGTAAAACATTTGCCCAGAATGATGAAATGGACTGTTATTTTGCCCAAGATATCTTCTCTGGGCAGCATTAAAACATTAAAGCACTGTGGCATCTCTTATGCTGTAGCTGCTACTGCTGGAAGCCTGAGTCTGTTGGAAATAATCCAGTTTACACAATTTGATACATAGATGGAAATGAGTAAATAAGTAATTTGGCCTAATTTTATTTCAAAATGCATTGCATCTCATCCATCTGTTTGGTATTGATTGTGGTACTTTATGATTTTCTGAAGTATGCTGCTTGAGCAGTAGTTAGACCTGTTTCAGGTCTAATGAATCTCAAAATTCTTTTTCCTTTTGATTCCCTTGTCTATTTAAGGAACATGTTAGAAAAGGAAAGAAAAAACCCAGCACTTCACTGAAATGCATCATTGTTGTTACTGTTCATTGTGTCTTTTCTCCACCAGAATAAGGGACCTCTTCATACTCAGTATTGTCCTCAGGTCATGCTTGCTGATCTTCCAGCTACTAAAGATTGCCTTTGGCATTCCTTCAACACTATCAGATTGTATTTTTATGTTAATCTACAATCCATTCTAACCCCTGCATCATTTGTGGTGTTGCTGCTTTCCACTATAAGTAGTCCCCCTGTTCTGTAGCTGGGTCTGTGCTGCTTGTTAGATGGGACTTGTCATATGGTTGAATAAAAAACTTGCTAGTTTGAAGAGCCACTGCTTCCTAAGCTCATGGGACCACTCTATGTTACTGACCTTTCCTCCTCATTGACTACTTCAACATTCTGTCTGCTAGTTAATATCACAGATAATTTTTCCCTCTCTCGTTGGCAATAATTTTGAAAGTGACCTGGAGTCTCTCAAACATAGCTTTGTCATTGCACTTGTTACTCTGAACAAAATTGATGGAAGTCCTGCTTGAATCACTTTGACTCGTTTCAATTACAGATATGCCAGGGATTATGTAGTGGAAGGAGAACCATATGCTGGCTATGACAGACACAATGCAGAAGTGGCAGCCTTTCACTTGGATAGGTATGGAATTATTGGGTTACCTGGTTTTATTGTCTCTGGTAAATCCTTTTTCAGAGCTGGAGTTCCCTGAAGAATATGCTTGAGATAGGAGTTAATTCTAACAAGTCAATATATCACATTGAAGCAAAAAATTAAAATTAACATTTTGTGAAACTGTATTTCAAAGATCTGTGCAAGGTTCTAACGTTTAAGATTTCTGTGAAAATTTTGCAAAGGAGTGTCACTGAGGGCCTGTGAAACAAGTTTATCATCCAGACACTTAAGAAAAAGGAGTTTGCTTATTTTGCCTTGGAGAAGAGAGGAGCTTATTGAAGGGTTCTGACTTTATTCTTTGATCTCAATCATGTCAGTTTCAGACAATGGCACAGAGAGTGTCTTTTTGTTTTGTTTTAATTTAGAACTGCTGCCTATGTTGCAGATTCTCATGTGGTGTTTTTTTACCCCAAACCAGAATCCTGGGTTTCCGGCGAGCTCCACTGGTGGTTGGCAGGTTTGTGAATCTACGCACAGAGATCAAACCAGTAGCCACAGAGCAGCTTCTGGGTACCTTCCTGACTGTGGGTAAGTAGATTCCATGGACTGTACAGCTCAGTAAAGTAAAACAGGTTTAATGGAGGGAAAAAGAGCCATGGGAATCTGACTATATGAAACAGGAAGCTGGTAAGTCTCTTTCTGTGCCAAAAGGGATCGTAATTTTTGTATAAACTTGTTTGGCAGGGGAGGAGGATTGGATTTTCAACAAGTAGTTTTCTTCTGTAACCTCTGTGTTCCCTCTGCTGTTACATATGGAATTTATTTTTTTTAAAAGAATTTTTTCTCTGCTGTCAGAGGTGGTTAGAAAAATCTGTGGCCTAAAAGGGAAAGAATGGAGGTGTGTTTAATGCCAGCACAGTGATGATTTGAGATAATTCATAGAGCTGATGCATTGGTTGGAATTATATGTTTGTGCTACATCAGAGTCTGCTGAGCATTTATGTACCAGAATTTCCCTGTGTTGTTTGCAGTAATAATGCTGTGAAGGGCACTTAATGGGAATTACTAATGTGAACTCCTACCAGGTGGTCATTAACCACCAAGAAATTACTTATGTTGCAGCTTTAAAACCTTCAGGCTTTCAAAAATTTCCAGTTGTGACTTGATTTTTTCCTAATAAGGGGGCTCTAGAGCTGATTGTTCATTACAGCTGATAAATATGTGTGCTGTGTGTATTTTTATTACACATATATAATGTATGTAATGTCATCTATTAAATTTGCCTAACTCAGTTATAAGGTGTAACTTTCAGATGAGAGTAGCTCTGCCTTGCCAAACTCTTTTAGCATTCAGGTTGGGTGTTTGCCTAAGGCAGACTTGACTTTTCCTAGTTTCAACCCAGATACCTATGCAGTTTTCTAGCAGAAATGCTGACTTTAAAAACATGGCTCCAGAAATTTTCAGTGCCTTTCCTTAGATTCCTTGGAACTAAGTTCTGCAAAGCATGAACTAAAGAACTAGGTGGATGTGGGGAGAGCCTCTTTTGAACCATTTCCCTCTCAGAGATAGTGAAGTTTCTGCTGCAACAATATGGGCCTGAATTTCAGCTGGCATCCCTTCGATTAACTTCTTCTCTTTTGATGCCTCTATTTTTTGTTATTTGTTGGTTTTATAAGGTAATAACACTTGCTTCTATGGGAAGTGCTACTATTGTCGGGAAACAGAACCAGCTTGTGCAGATGGGGACATCATGGAGGGATCAGTGACTCTGTGGCTACCAGATGTCTGGCCTCTTCAGAAACATCGGCACCCGTGGGGTAGGACTTACCGTGAAGGCAAACTTGCTAGGTATGAGAACATGATAGGGTTATTCCTTATACATGATAATTTGTACTAAAATTACCTTTGCAATGCAGTGGCTGGTTAAGGAGCAAGTGTTCTCAAAACTTAAGAGTTTTGCCAGCAGCTTTCTTGATATGACAGTAGAAGTCAGGAAGTCTAGGATGAAATTTAAATTAAAATGAGCAAGAAAGGAATTTTCATTGTTTTCCATGGTACTAAGTTGTCATGGCCTATCAGTTTGGGTGAACTAACAAACCTAATGACAGAATTCCTCTCTATTTCCCACCCCCCAAGGCAAGATAAAAGGGGAGTAAAGACTGGAGACTTTAAGATAGAAACTGAAAACAGTTGGATACAGATACAAACAATTGGATACTAACACAAGGGAAAGGTAGTAACATAAGGGGTAAAGTAACAAAGAATATAAATATATACATATACAACCCCATAGATAGCACATGGGGAGCTGGTGGTAACAAACAGCAGCACAGCCAGCAGGAAGTGTGAAGAAAAGGGGGGGAGCTGCTGACTTTCCAATCTTCTATAGAGTATGGCAGGAAACGGGAGGGAATAGATCCCTCCCTTTGCATTCCACCCCCTCTCAGGGTCCCAAAGCCCTCCTTCTTTAGTTCCACTTGTTCAAGTGATGACATAAGTGCTATCCTGTTCTTACCTAGAACAGAACTCAGCCCTGCAGTCACTCCAAGTGCTGAAAATCTTGTCCCTGTGGAAACAGACTCCTCTCTTGTGACACTAGACCTTCTTTTGACACTATACCTCTCTGTGGCCCACTAAAATATGGTGGCACTGTGCTATTTTCTGCCACATCTGATTTTATGGTCCTTGTAGTTTGTTAGAAGAGTTGTGTAGCTGATTTTAGTTAAGTAGGCAGGCACTGAAAAGTTTTTTCCTTTGAATACCATCAGTATTTGGTGACCATGTTCAGCATCTAAAGAATGCTTTTATAGGAGGACAGCCTAGCTAGCAGCCTGGGACAATAGATGCTAACATGTCAGAGTATTTGGATTAGAAATGTTTTTGCTATAACCAGAGCAAATGGTTTTGAGTCTGTGTACTGGACAGGTAATTAGAAAGAGATTTCTAGTTCTTGATCTAAAATATCCATTGATTTCCAATGATGTGATTAGTCTCAAAATCTTGTCTAAAGGCTTCATTGCATTGTTTTAGAGTATTAGAATGTACAGTTTGATTTTTGAGCAGCAGATGTTGTCTCCTTTCCACAAGTTCAAAATCTGCTGCGTTTAGTACAAAGTAAATTTTAGCAGTGAGTGGACTGAATTTCTTAGAGTTGTTTCTTTTTTTGAGACTCTGTTTTTCATCATACACTGCCTGCTTACACAGGAGTTTACCCTGATACCTGTGCTGCTTTGATATTTGCTGCATTTTAAACTCACTTGCTCTTGCGTTGTTCAGATGGGATTGCATGGTTCTGTTGTCTTGTACCTTGTTGTGTTGTGCTTTTCACTTTGAGAGCATCAGGAGAATAAAATGTTCTAGATATCATGCTCTGTGTCTTTTAATTACAGAAAAATGACTGTGTAGGAATTTTTTTTCTGGTTTAGCTGCTTCTGTTCTTTCCAGAGTTGACCTTTTGAACATAATTCATTAAGTCACATTAGTGTATGTAATTATTAATGGATGTGTAATGGATAAAACCCCTGACCTGTAATAGATAAAACCCACAACCTTTGAAGTCCTATGCTAATATAATATAAATGATCAGAAATAAATGTCAGAGAAAGGTCTGTCTTGAAAGACTGAATGGAAAATGAGAAGAGAGGATCTAGTATAACTGAAAAATTGTTGCAAGGAGATGAAGTACTGAACTAAAATAAAATGAGAGAAAGATAAACACGTGAGGGGGAGAGGAATGTAGCGTAAAAGGAAATATATCCAATACAATGAGGGGTACTTCTGGAGACCTTTGTCTTGTGGGTTTATGCTCTAAGTTGGAATGTGAGTAGGACCTTGATGCAAAGAAAAGAGGGAACTAGAGGCAGTATTTGAAAAGTGTTTCTGATGCATCAACAAAAAGAAGATAAAGTTCTGGCCACACTCATTGGATAACTGGAGAAAAGGTGCAATATTTGGAGTTCAGGCTCCAGACCTCTAGAAGATTGATTGGGGTATGTGGCAGTTCCAGTAGTTTAATTCTGACCTTTTCCCTGCTTTTATGACTCTGCAGTTTTGAGCATGTCAGTGAGTCTCTCCAGCTTGTTGAAATTTTTGTTTTTTCTTGGTGGCCCACAGGTGGGAGTATGATGAAAGCTATTGTGATGCTGTGAAGAAGACTTCACCCTATGATTCAGGGCCCCGTCTCCTCGATATCATTGACACTGCTGTCTTTGACTATTTAATTGGGAATGCAGACAGGCATCACTATGAGAGTTTCCAGGATGATGAAGGAGCCAGTATGCTCATCCTCTTGGATAATGCCAAAAGGTAAGGGTAATCAGGGGAGCACCAAGGGGGGACTTTTTTTTTTTTTTTTTTCCCCTGTACTAGGTCTTTCAGGAATACCCTTTTTGCTTTCATTCTTACCAGAAATCACTCATATAATGTAAGAATCCTTCAAAGGCTGTGATGCTTGCTCTGTGCTGTTGATACTTTTGCTACTTGGGGCAAAGTCTTACTCAGGCTGCAGAAACTCCCAAATTAGTGCTGTATGACCTTTAGTTGCAAAGCATCCTTCAAAGGTTTGCTTGTGACTCTGCTCCTATCCCCAGAAAAGCCCCTCCTTTTTATGCTGTTAATTAATGGAAGATTAAAAACTTATGATTTATTGTTTACCAGTGAGCATAAAATCAGATCTGTTCAAATTGTGTCTCTGAATAATCTTGCATTCTCTGCCTTTTGGATCTGTCTGTTCTGGCTTTGAAAGTTGAAAATGGGGAGATAGAACTGATACTGAGAGTAAGATATGATGAAATGCTGAGTGTGGACATTAACTGTTATCAAGACAGAAATGAAGAATGTAATAACTGAAAAACTGATGAGAACTTCTCGAGGCTAAACTTAACTGTTAAGCATACATGTTTAAAATGTGAGTTGTTGTCTTTGCTCTAGTTTTATGTATTGGCTGGTGTAGTTTAAACTAAAAATCCTATTCAAGATACAGCCTTGCTTAAATCATAACAATTTGCTTATTTTTTCTTAAAAACAAAGAGAAGATAGTCCACTTTCATTATTTAGTCCAGAGACTTCCAAGTTGTTTTTTTCTGATGGGCACTGCTGTCTGCACTGGCAGTGAGTTTCCCTTCTGCAGAGGGACCAGGATGGGATGGTTACCTCTGGCAGATCCTTTGACAGCCTCTGTAGTGTAGTGGCTTTGCACTCTACTTGTATGAAGTGTAGACAGCATTTGAGACCTCTGATTTAGACAGATCCTTGGAGTTACAATTTCTTTCCCTATTTGCTTTTTGTCTAATATTTCTTCTTTCCTTTGCTTTTCTAATTTGTATGCCAGTGGCTGAGTTGAGTATTTTGTCTTAATGCATCAGCCTGCTCAGTAACACTCCTTCAGTTATGTCAGCAGGATGCATTCCACCTTGGGACTGCTGAATTACTGCTGCTTTCAGACTTCTGTAGGTGAATTTTGCAAAAACCATCTTTCTTTAATAGGAAATTAATGTATTAGTCACTGGAGATGAATATGGTATTTGGAGGTCATGTCAGACCTTTCATTATGGTATGTGCTTAAAATGCTATAAATGAATTTCCTATGGGGCTTTGCAGGCTCAATGTAAATTGTTTTCTTGAAAGCTCAAGTAAAGTTCTTTCAGCTCATTTATGATAAGGGACAGGGGATCAGTTTTTGTCATAGAATTGTAGAAAATCTCAAATTGGAAGGGACCCATTAGGACCATCAAGTCGAGCTCCCTGCTCCTCACAGAACTACCTACAACAACCTTGTGACTCAGAGCATCATCCAGATGCTCTTTAGTGCTGTGACCACTTCCCAGAGGAGCTTATGCTGTGACCACTTCCCAGAGGAGCTTATTGCAGTTGTATAGCTACTAATAACAGAATTATTTGAGCAGAGTAATCCTGAGCTCCTAGAGTTAGTTACCTTAATGGTAGGGAAGATGTTGAAAACGGTATTATGAAGAGGGGTGAAATTGTGAAATTCTTAAAGGAAAAAAAAAAAACAAAAAACCCCAACGAAACAAAAAAACCACAAACAACAAACAAAGCAACAGTGTTTGGATGAAGCTTGAAATACTAAGAAATCCATTTGGCAGACCTCCCTTGGAAAGCATGATTGTTAAATGATGAAGCAGATTGCCCTGTTTGGACTGTTGATTGAAGTTTGGCCATCTAAACCAGCATGTGGCTGCTGTTTTGTTAATTCCTTGGCTTTGCACAATGAGCTAAATTTCTGAACTTGTTTGTTTCAAAGGTGTCTTGGTCTGATAAAGAGCTAGGTATGCTGCTCTTGCTTCCTTTTATCTGTTACATCAGCATCAGCTCTTAAGAGTTATATCTTTAATTGGTTATGGCCTGTTTAATTTAAATTATTTGAGCTGTTGGAGCATGAAATTGCCTAGTATTGATTAATTTATTTACTTATTTATTTATTTACAAACCTGTTGATGTTGAGAACATGAGGAGTTCAACTGGTTCACTTGAATTCAATTTTGCATTTCAGCTTTGGAAACCCTGCCCTGGATGAAAGAAGTATCTTAGCTCCTCTTTATCAGTGCTGCATGTAAGTGAAATGCTGGGATGCTGTTCACTTTACTTGTGTAATTGCTGTCTTTAGGTCTGCAATATAATTAAGTTTGAAGCCTTCTGGCAACCTGAAAGTGTGTTTGCTCAGGTACATAGTTCTTTACTTTTTTTGAGGTACTATGTTTGATATATTGTCAGTGCTTGAAAATCTGAGAAATAGATTTTTATTAAGGTGTTAAAATAGATGGTAGTCTGTAGGGAGTAGTCTTGCCTCCAGATTGCTGGTTCAGATCTCAGATCCATCCTTAGTCAGGATGACAGGTACTCTGCATCTGCAGCTGTCTCCATCCAGCTTCTGCCAAATAAAAGTTCACATCACAGTTTGAGTTCTCTCTGACAGAAACTAAGGACTCAGCATGTCTGGCAGCTTAATTACCTTCATTTAAAAATGTTCTTTCTATACAAGTCTGCAGCACTGCTTGGGGTGCTGCTTTCAAAGTTAAATTTGTAGGGGTTTTGTGCTGTATTTTGTTTCTGCTTTGGTCATGTGAGCTGTGGTTTTGTTCTTTATATTTTTAAAAGCTGTGACTTGTTGATTTCTGTGGCTGCTCTCTCACCAGGTCATTGCTATTGCTCATTAACAAATAGATTCAAGTTACCAGGAAGAAAAGTACTGATACATCTGTTTCCTGCATCTGTTACTTCAAAACTTTAAAAAGCTTTAAACTTCCCAAAGAATGCATTTAGTCCAGAGTTGCTTGAGACTGTCCTTGGAGGGTTCTTTTAGAATCCATATGGAGAACAACTGAAGTGAATTTTTTTCAGATGCTTTAGTTTTGCTACATTAGTTTTAAATGTATTTTTTAATTTCCTGGCTTAGGGAGAATCTTTTGGAGCCTTTCTCATCTAGATTCTCCCAAATACAACCAGAAGAGAAAGCAATCTATGCAACAGACTTTGCATTTTCTTGCTTTTCAGATATCTTGTCTTTCTGGTATCAGGCAAATCCCATATAAGAATACTCATGTGTGATTGTTCTTAACTATTGGCTTGTTACAACACTTCCTTATATTGCTGGTTTCATTAGGGGCAATCAAAACCCAAGAGTTTAGACCAGTAGTGCTAAAAGAGACCTTTGGGGGAAAATTCTAAGAGACTTCTCAGAACAAAAAGGTTTAGATGGGCCAACATAAAAAAGCTTAATGGTCAACGAAGCAAAAAGATCACTGCCATGTTCACTTTCTGCAGAAGTTCAGGTGTCTTGGTCCTTTGTGATTAACTGTTGGTCAGTGATGCTCTTCCTGAGGTAACATGAGTTCTGATTTTGAACTAAGAGCCAGACTCAATATTCTTTCATTTTTGAACCGTATCTGGGAAAGGTCAGGACTGAAGAACTTCCTTGCTAGCCCTGAAAATGTTCTTGTGTAAAATAAGGATTACATCACAATAAATTATTATCTTTCAACCTCAGTTTTCAAGTTTCACTTAGGTAGTGTGTACAACACAGTTACACCTGGGCCCTCCCATCCCAGAACTGCTTTTGTTAAAGTTTCCATTCCGTAACGTGGTTGGCTTTGGTGTTGCTCATGGGACTTCATCAGGACAGTGGTACAATGACATGCTTGTTTCTTTCCTTTTGCAGCATCCGGGTTTCTACCTGGAACAGACTCAATTACCTGAAGAATGGAGTACTGAAGTCTGCCTTAAAAACTGCTATGTCACATGACCCCATCTCACCAGTGCTTTCGGACCGGCACCTGGATGCCCTGGACCAGCGGCTTGTCAGCATTCTGGCTACAGTGAAGCAGTGCACAGACCAGTTTGGGACAGATGTTGTGCTGGTGGAAGACAGGATGACACTGTCTCATTTGTAATTGTAGTGGAACACGGATGAAACTCCTTTTTTTTAAAAAAAAAACCACAAAACACACAACAAACAAGTAAACAAAAAACCGATAGGAAAACAGCACAATCAGTCCCAAAAGGCTGTGGCCAAGATGGACTGAAATGAACAGGAAAGCTTCCCAGCCAGAAACCAGAGGTGACACTGGCTTTTACCTTGGGCTGACAGCAGTGAGAGGTGGGAAGCTTAGAGCCTTGGATGGCTCAGTACCCATAATGGCATCATGGCCGTTGTGGTGTGTCCATTGCTGGCAGTGGACATGGCAATGGATAAAAATGGCTCTTGGTGTTGTTGGAAGTGTGTGGAATACAGACACTAATTTGTGGACTGAATCTAGAGGGTACAAACAGAGATGAACAGTATAGTCTTCTCCCATTCTCTTTCCCACATATACTCTTGTGAGTGTTTGTCTTATTCAGGGTTGTACATAATCAGCTGGGAGCTGGTTAAGCATTTTACTGCTTCCTCAGAGAAAGAGGAAGTGGTGAATAAAATAATTATTAGACTGAAGAGTTATGCCACCCCCTCGAGGGTGGGATGTTCTTCAGAATTCCATTAGGGGTGAGAGAGGGGACCTCTGCTGCTCAGTTGTCCTTTCCTCAATAAAAGTCTAGGAAGGGGATTTGCCTCATATGTGATAATGCTTCAGTGTTTTTGCTGAAGCCTTATCAAAGATTTATACACAGGGTTGGAGATTTAAGGGAGGACAGGGTGGTTATACAGCACTTGGTAATTAAGGGTTTAAAGTAAGTATCTACATGTCCAGTCACTGTTTTCCATTTATAAGGGATCTAACAGGGGCTGAATAGAGGAAATATCCTTGCAGTCCTGTGTCCATATTAACCAAATTTTCATTATATTGTAGCTGAAGAGGAGGAGGACAGAATCTGCCTTTGGAAGCAGGTTGCATTTAGCGAGGTCATGCTGCTTACTGTTTGCCTTGTTTACTGTGGGGAACCTGCAGGTATTGTACTGGGAAAAGAGGTGTCTTGCTGGGCTTCCCCAGAAACCAGCAGCTGTGGGCTAGGCCCTGAAGGATGGAGAGAACCCTGAGCTGTGCTCTTTCTCCATCTCACACAGGGAGTGCTGCTTGATGTTGTAACCACAGTAGGTTTTCAGTCCCACTGTCTACCTGACCTGACTTGTAGCTGAGCTCTGAAGCTGTGAGCATTTCAGTAAGTTTTCTGCTTTCCCCAGCTGCTTCCTGCAACCCCCAGTGCCATGTTCTGACAGGGATGGTGATCCCAGGATTCTCACCCCTAATGATTTTGTCATAGATGGGGGAGAGTTGGGATAAGTTGGTTTTTCAGGGCAGACTTGTAACACTCATCTTCTGCTAGTCCTGTCATCCTTAAGCACTGCATCAGCCTGCACTGCAGATGAGCTTGTGGCCACAAGACTTGTCACACTTGTGGTAAGTCTGAATCTGTGCCTCCAGAAGGAAAGCAGCTTCATGGTTATGTTTTCAAATGTAACAGCTTTGCATCAGTGTTCAGTTCAGGCAGTATGGACCTTGGAAGTATGGAAAGAGCTCACTTCCCAAAGTGATTTCGTGTTACCAGACTTGAGAGCAAGACCAGCAAAATCTCAATTAAAGGCCTTTTCCTTCATTTGTCTGCCAAGAAACAGACAAATCTTTCTAGCTCTGCAGTCGTGTGGCAGAAGGAGAGAGATCTTTCCTGTTCCTGCACTTGCTGCCATACCTGGTCAAAGATGTGTTAGTGAGAGAGTTTATTTTTAAAATGCAGTTTTATTTTGTTTGTCTTTTTGTCATTGCCTGAGCAGAGTATCTTGAAAGTGGCATTTGACTGTTTACCTGAAATTGGGTTTTGTGTTCTTCTCTTCTGGATCTCTTCTGGATGTGACCACATCACAGACATGCCCCACAGTCAGGATGGGATGTTACAGGTCAGAACAGTGACACAGCCAGCTTTTAGGACACTGGTGTTAAGCTTGTGCCTATTTAATGCTGTGTACCTGATAATACAGCATGTGCTCTCAAAGCCAGGGGCCTTTGGTGGTTAGGGAATGCTTTTATTGTAAAGCAAAATAGACTCAGACTGAGGCATTTTGGCATAAATTGTTTCTGTGGAAATTGGAGATGGTTTACACAAAGAAAGGGAAGACAGTGAAGCACATGGTAGTGGTTTGTAGCATTTTAAAAAGCATGTTCTTCTCTTTGCACTTAATCATGAGCTCTTAGTATTTTGGGAAGGATCTACCAAAATGTGATGTTTTGATTTCTGTATGATCACTCTTGATTGTTTACATTTTATTTAACAATGGATTCCAAAAAAGGCTTTCTTTCTTTACAAAATAAAATTAGTGTTCAGGGTTTAAGCATTGCTTGTTCACAGGGCTCTAAGCTGAATCTTTTGCCATTAGGTGGAACCTGGGGATACTTTTTTTCCCTGGTACAAATGTCAAAGATTGAAAGCAGTGTATGGGTTTACTTGTGAGCAAAGGGTCTGAAGTTTAGCTTCATCAAAAGGAAGAAGCAAAGAACTGTTGCTTTTTTTCTTCTTTTTTTGGTCATATTTATACTTCTTGTCACTGTAAACACCTCTGGAGCTTGGTGTTCTGCAGCAGGAAGAAAGATTAAATTTCTCTCTTACATGAAATCAGGAAGATCTGATTTTTGGTCTTGTGATAATCCCTGGCATTTCAGCAGTGATCATTGTTTAGCTTGAATACAGAACCCTGAGAAATTTCAGATTGTAACCATCACAGGGCAAGTCAGAAGCAGCATCCACACACAAACAGGGCTGGCTTGAATCTCTGAAAAATAGCATAATTTGCCAGGCAGGTGTTACACTCTTGTCAATGAGATTTTTGTGACAACTTCTGATTCTTGTTCACTATGCACCTGTAATCTGCTAGCCCCAGGTGTTACAAAATGGTTGCATTGCAGACATTAGTAATATCTGAGTGTTAGAAATCAAGAACTAATTAAAAAGAGAGCATCATCAACCATCTGCTATTTATCTCCTCCTTCCTAAGTCAGTAGTCAGGCTGGAGACACTGAAGTCAGCTCCTCTTCCAGCAGCTAATGAACTGGAGTGTGTCTTGCCAAACAAACTTCAACTGAAAAATACTAATTTATTAAGAAGGTAATTTATTTGCTGTGGCAGCTGGAGCAGGATGCTCGAAACAGAAGCCCTCTTGGAGCTGTCAGAGGGTTGCCCCTGGGAGCAGATGCACAAATGGAGGTTGCTAATAAGAAAACAGAATGCAATCATGACTTTCTACTTGTATCCCCCAGGGTCAGATTCCACATAAAGCAACATTGTGTGAATAAAGATTTTAATAAAGCAACATTTATAGATTGTTTAAGTCTCTCTCTCTCCCTCCTGTCTCTGTCTCTCTTTCTCTTGTTCCAACATATGGTGGGCTTAATGTTTTTAAGTGTTTTGCTAGTGATGTTTTGTGGTTATTCTTTCATTAGTAGTCATCCATGGCATTTATTTTAGTCAAGTGTATCCAACAATGGGATCAAATGTGCAGGTTGTTTGCAATACCCTTGTTGGTAAGGAAAGATGTGTTTGAGTGTTCCACAATAATACAGAAGAGTGGTCTTCAGACAGCTTTGAAAGTACATCCCATGGCCCTGCCTCTGCCAAGCACTGGGGCTGATCTCTTGGTTGTGTCCCAGTAGGTTGGGTTTCTGATGTGGAGCAAGGGATATACACAGAGTTGGCAGGAGGTGTCTGCAGAGTTGACAGGTGGTGGTGGTTGGCTTTTCTAAGCTTTTATTGGAGCCCTTTTATGAGACAGCAGAAGTAAACAACCATCCAAATCTGTTTCCACAGAATGCAGGGATTTAATCTTGCTGTATCAGAGTTTGTTTTCTTGATAACCCACTGCAGTGGGGTTTTCAGAGGTGGTAGTCAAGGCTCCCAGTTGTGAATGTGGGACATCTGAAAGCCACTGAGAGTTGCTACCAGCCCCAATATGGCTCCTGGAGACAGGATATCCCAAAACCACCAAGGCACTATCCTGCTCCTGGAAATGCAGGAATGGCCTTTGACCTGGCCTTGTAGCATCAGTGTGGTGTTGGTGAATGACAAAAGGCATCTGCTTTTCTTATAAAACTAGAGTTTCTCAATTGAAACTTTGGACTTCATCATTGCTGATTTTTGTAGGAACTGGTTTTTGGGTTTTATTTTGGGGGCCTGAGGGGGAAGGAATGGGGTTTTTTTTGTTTTCTGTCACTGTGATGACAATTTTCCATATCCCCATTTCTATTTTTGAGGTGCCAGTTTGCTTAGGGAGCAGGACAGTATTCTTGCTTGTGTAATTGAGCAGTTCAACAACTTGAAGAAACTACAGATGCTTTTAAATTTTGAAAGGCTGAAATTTCTAATCTTGAGAGCTGTTTTTATGAGTGCTTTCTTGTATCACTCCTATGTAATATTGGAGCAATTGGCCTTAGTAACAGGATGAGAATTCACATAAATGGCAGATTTTGAAGTGTTTCTGACTATGTCATGAACATAAATGTACAGAAGAATGAACAGGAACAACTTTGAGCCAATGGAGAACCAAAGGGTTTGGAAAATCAGCGCTTTACCTGAATTCCCTTCATGTCCTTTGCATGGAATAAGTTCTTAGTTCATATATTCCAACTGTGGGACTGGTGCTCCATGGCTTTTCTTTGTGGAGTCTCAGTGTTTTTAGGACTGGTGTTAGGACTTCGTGGGTGAAAAAAAAGCTAAAGGAAGGAGGGGAAAGGACTCTCCTATATGATTTACTCTAGATCTTGCTTTTGAGTACTGATCTGATCCATGGCTGTATTATACTGAGCTGCTAGAGGGAGACTCTTCTCTTGCTGCCTTCTGTCAAGTTCACCCTATGGATGTGCAGAAAGAATTGCTGTATGGAAACTGGAAAACCCATAAAAGGACGGATGCTCAGCATGTCCCTGTTTTGTGGATATAGCCTGTAGTATAAAAACCTGGAATGCAAGGTCCCCTCTGAGTGTTTGCTGTACCATGTTACAGGTGCTAAATAAGCCAGGCATAACCACATCCTTGTGGTGCTGTTTTTTTCTTTCTAGGTGATACCTGCACTGTAAGACCTGACTGGACCCAAGATCATGGATTTTTAATCAGGTGGTTGCTGCTCACCTGGACTGCTTTGGAATAACCAGTCACAAGGTGAAAAATCATGCATTTTTTTTCTTTGTTTTTGCTCACTTCAGTGTGTTGTTACCTCAAAGTTGGGTCAAAAAGTTGGCAGTATTTTAGCAGATGCTTTATTTTCCCCTCTGGCTCTTAGAAAGTGCAGAGGTTGAGCGAAGCTGACATCTCAAAAATCATGCTGTAGTATTGTGGAGCTGGTGTGGTCTTCCACAGTTGTTTTATCTTTCAGAATTGGCTTTCTCAAAGCTTTTTTTCCTTTGGAACATGGAAGCATCTGTTAAGTCTGTCTCTTTTGATAAGCTCTCTTCAGCTAAATCACCTATCCCTGGGAGGGCAGAGTTTGAATGTTACAGCTATGATTTTTTTTTAATGTGTATCAATGCCTCAATTCAGATGCTTCAGCTAGTTCTCAGAAACTGCTGACAGCAGTTAGAGGGGGTATAGAGAGTTTGATTTTTGAAATCTGCACAGGTTTTAGTTCTGTTTAAGTTACTGCAACTGGTGCTAAGATTTAAGCCTCATTAGTTTTGAAGCTGAAGGGGACCATTACATTAATACCAACGTCCTTAATGCTGATATGTAATACTTACAGGCATCTGTAGATGGTGATGGTGTTCCACTCCTTGCCTTGGTGCTGCTGCATCCTGTTTCTCACCCACCTGAACGAGTTAATTGCAAGGCTGGATGAACTGCATTTAGTGGTGTTCTTATTTTGATTTTTCTGAGCACACGAGGTAGCCTTGAAATTCTGTATCCAAAGCAAATTCTTTGTGGCCTCATCTCTGTTCAGGTAAGTTTTGGTGGATTTGTGCTGATACTCAGTAACTTGTCAACCTGTTAAGTCTCTTACCATCAGCCAGCAGTGGGTGCAGCTGAAAAGAAGTGCAAGTCCTATGAGGCTTTTCCACTTTGCATCTCCCCTGTCCAGCTGAGTTGGTGTCCTTGGCATGGCAGCACTTACCAGTTGTGCTCTGGGGGGTTGGAGTGTACCTGTTTCCCAAATGAAAGCCAGCTTGGCATGGGGTCCTAGAACCTCCTGCCAACATGTGGGCAGCCAGCTCTAACCACTGTGCTTGCTGCTGCCCTGGACAGGCAGGGTTTCATGACTTTGTTGGTAGTGGTGAGCTTGGTGGTGGGAGAGAGCTGTACCTTGGTTCTAGTGTGTCATCTCATGGTATTTCTGTGCTAACTGCTGTTTCCTGGCTGCTGGAGTGTAGCCAGCCCTGCCTGCCTGGGGGTTTGGATGTGCTGGGGTATCAAGATGCACTGATGGTAAAATGAACAGCAGCACTTCCTGGGCTTGATGAGGAAGGAGACACAATGTCACACAGCGAGGCTGTCCCAGAGCCAGCTACAGAACCATTTGTCCCAGAGCTTTGATCTGATGCCTAAACTGAACTCGTAGCACAGGAGGCAGCAGACACACCACGGGCAGCACAGCCCCAGCTCCCTGTGCTGCAGCTCAGACTTGCCCACTGCCTCCTGTTTGTGCCTGTTGTTTTTGTGTCCCCTTGGAAATGGCCCTGAAGAAAAACGACTGCCACAGCCCTTTTGTGGCAGCAAAACTTCGGCTGAGATGCTTCAAAACCTCCTTATTTGTCTTCCCCAGGCATTTGGTGTTGGTGCTGCAAGTTTGCCTGGTGTGGAAGCTACTTGTGGTGCCAGGCTGCTTCCTCAGGCATCTCCAGCCTGGCTGGAAGGAGGAGCCACTCGCTTTCCCTCCCAGCGAGGGTTGCCGGGACCTGGGGAGAGGGCGGTATCCGAGTTCTGTGTGGAATAGAGCGGGTTTGTGTCTGGTGCCTCCTTTCGGGAACAGGATCAGCTTTTGCAGCGTGGGGCTGGCCGGAGCCCAGCGCTGGGGCGATGGGAGGCCGGGAGGATATCCCTGTGGATTGTCCAAGGGCCAAGCGGACAGGAAGCCAGGGCCAGCGAGGTGGTGACACCATCCCACAGCTTTCCTCCAGCGACTCCAATTGCAGACATCCAGGAAGTGAGATCACAGCTCCAACGGCTTAAGGGAGACCGGGAAGCAGCCAGCAGAGCTGGGGAAGGATCTGCTCCCACCCCGCCGGGATTCCCCCCCTCACTGCCATGGGGCTGGGGCTGTCCTGCTGCCTCCTCCTCCTCCTGCTGGGAGTTTCGGGGGATCTCGGCAGCCGAGGGACACCGCCGGAGGGGACCTGGGAAGAGGAAGGGGAACTGTGGGGCAGGGTGAGGTTCGAAGCCGTGAAGAAGCACTTGGGAGCAGTGGGTGCTCTCTCCAAGCAGTACTGGCAGTACCTGGCGTGCAAAGTGTGGCAGGAGGGCTGCGAGGAGGAGGAGGAGGAAGAGTCCCGTCTCAGATCAGGTAAGCACCTTCCTCGTTTCTTTCCCTCTCCCTGTGCAGGGGTCTAAACACACTGTGCCCCCAGCTCCTGTTGATGTTCTCCCCTTCTTAAAGGTCACTGCCCTGGGCATCCCTCTCCTTGCTCAGCAGCCCCCAGTGTGCCATAAACACGGGGCTGAGTGCCACCTGAGGCAGCTTCTCCTGGCTGGGTGCACGTTCCCCCTCTCGCAGTCCAGGCTAGGATCCCCTGCGCTCCCGAGGAGGTCTGCCCTTAGCTGGCATCCACATCTGGCTCACACAAGATGTGTGTGTGAAAAGACACTTGCTGGCAGATCTCAGCTCAGACCACTTCTTTTTCCAGGCTGGAGCTTGCCTCTGGTGGGACAGGATTACCTGGAGCTCTTCTCTGCCTGGTACTGCAGCTTTGGCAAGTGCTGCAAGACAGGAGACTGCCAGATAGTCAACAATATCACAGGTTGGTGCTGTGCTGTAGTTGGGACACCCAAGGCTGTGCTTTTCTAATTCTTCTGTATTCTCTTTCATTGTTTGTTTGCAGGGTTTTCTTCTTTTTAACAAGGTGTATTTTAGCAAGAGGTATAAGTAAAGGGCATTTCTGAGCAGGGTGCTGAGCTTGTGGGAGGGTAATGTGCTGAGCTAAGTACTGTTTCCCATTATTCCCTTGTAGTTTTGAGGCTAGCATGTCTGTTCTGGTTTGCCTTCATCTGGGAGCTCCCAGCCATATGCAAGGGGACCCAAACTGGTCCAGTATCCAGCCTTAGGTCAGGGGGTACCCAGGTGTGTGCCTCTTGCAGGTGTCATTGCATTTTGCTGGCTCCAAGATGTCTGGTATCCATACCATCCATACCACCAGCTGGGAGCTCCTGAGGGCCTGTGGGCTTCAGTTTTCTCTGCAGTCATCAAACACCTCCTCTACTTCTCAAAGGAAAAAAGGAGTCAGTAGAAAATCTGTCTTTTTCCAGGCAGTGGTTGATGTGGGTGGGGTGCAGGCATCCTGTCTCATTAACCCTGTGACTTTAATGCCACTGCAGCTTCTCTTGGGCAGTCAGCCCCACCAGCAGGGCCCTGTGCGCTTAGTGCCAGCCACATTTTGACCTCTTATTCCCACCTGCAGCAGCTGAGCTTGCAAGCTAAAGCTCAGCTCCTGTTCTCTCTTTCCTGCAGGGTTAGAAGCTGACCTCAACAGGCAGCTCCACGGGCAGCACTTGGCCAAAGAAGCAATTGTCCATGCAGTGCAAGAGTTTCTGCAGAGCCCACGGCCAGACAAGGCCTTGGTCCTCTCCTTCCATGGCTGGTCTGGCACTGGCAAGAACTTTGTGGCCCGAATGCTGGCAAGTCACCTGTACCAGGATGGGCTGAAGAACAAGTGTGTCAGGCTGTTCATATCACTCTTCCACTTCCCCCATCACAAGTACCTGGACTCGTACAAGGTGAGAGCCAAGAACATGGTGTTGCTGTGGGGCTGGTCCAGTGTACTGGGTCTAGCTGGGATGGAGTTGATTGTCTTCTCAGCAGCCCCTGCTGTGCTGTATTTGGGATTTGTCAGTAGAACAATATTGATAACACAGCAGTGTTTTGGCTGCTGCTGAGCAGGGCTGGCACAGCATCAGGGCTTTCTCATTCTCTCACTCTGTCCTCACAGTAAGTAGGTTGGGAGTGGAGGGGACACACACCAGGTAGTTAGCTGGACCCAGTTGACCAAAGGATATTCCATGCCATTTAATGTCCTTCTCAGCAGTAAAATCCAAAGGGGGAGGAGGTTTTGGGGCAGGAGGACATTGCTTAGAGTCTGTCTGGGCATCCGTGGTAGGTGTGATTGCATTTGCATCTCTTGCTTCCATTTTTTTCTTTCCTTCCCACACATTTACTTGCTTTTGCTTTTCCTATTTTCTGCCCTGTCCCATGGTGTTCAGCTGCAAGCCAGGGTTCACCCTGGTTAATCCTGAATGTTAATCCAGGTTAATCCACCACCTGATCTCCTGGTGGCAGTGACTGCTGCTGGGCTTCTCATACTCCTTCCCACCACTCTGCAGGCTCAGCTGAAGAAGCAGATAAGTGAGACTGTGCAGCTCTGCAAGCAGTCCCTGTTCATCTTTGATGAGGCAGAGAAACTCCATTTCAGCCTCCTGGATGCCATCAAGCCTTTCATGGCTCGCTATGACAACAAGGATCAAGCAGGTTACCAGAGATCCATCTTCCTCTTCCTCAGGTGATTTCTGGATCCCCAAAGGGATGGGGAGGGACAAAGTGATGGAATTTATCTGCTGAGGTGTGTGAAATGAGGGGCTTAGGCTGGAAGGGAAAGAGATATTTAGCCCCCCAAGAAGCAGTTTCCTCCATGGTCAGTTTTGCTTAGTGATGTGACCATCATTCATGGGATTAGGGTGTCTGCAGGATGAGCTGAGGCTCTGACAGGGACACCTGTGGTGTCACACTGGACAGCTGAGCAGTGAGGTCTCGTACTCCAGGGAGCAAAGCTGGGGCTGCAGATTTTGGTGGGAAATTGTACAAAGTGACACTGGTTGGGAGCAGGAGGTGGGGTGGGTGAGGTGCCATCTCCCTGCTGTGCTGTGGGGGCTCATCCTGGCATCTTCTCACTCTGTGGTTTAGTGATTGGAGGGTGAAAGGAGAAAGGATTTCCCTCCCAGAGGAAAAAAGGATTTTAGCATGGGTGCACCTGGCCCAAGTGACCTCTCTTCTGTCTGCAGCAATCTTGGTGGCAACGTCATCAATGAGGTAGCCCTGGACTTCTGGCGAGCTGGCCGGGTGCGGGAGGAGATCTCCATGGAGTTCCTGGAGCAGCAGCTGCGGGCAGAGCTGCAGGAGCCTGCAGGTAAGAGCTGGGCTTGCTCTCATGGGATGCTGTGGGCAGGCTGCCTGCAAACCTGCTGTGGGGCCTTGTTTACACAGTTCCATCTTCTTGCCAGGGGGGTTTAGATTGGATATTGAGAACAATTTCTTCACCCAAAGGGTTGTCAGGATCCTGGCTCCAGGCACTGCCCCAGGCAGTGTTGGAGTCACCATCCCTGGAGGGATTTAAAAGCCATGCAGATGTGGTGCTGAGGGACATGTTTAGTGGTGGCCTTAGCAGTGCTGGGTTAATGGTTGTACTTAATGATCTTAAAGGTCTTTTCTAATCAAAATGATTCTATAATTCTATGATTGTGCTGCACAAGTGTGTGTGCTGTGACACAAGCCTTTATTCCAACCCTCACCCTGAGGTTATTTGCAATGTGTGTCCCTTCCTTCACCCTCAGTAGCACAGCACTGCTGCAGCAACAAGACAGGAGGCAGGAGGCCTGACAATGCCCGGGCTAAGACAGGCAGCCAAACACTGTAGGGAAGTATCAAGGGGTTTTTGAGGCTTCTCTTGGCCTGATGGCCAAGCTGTGGTAATGTTCTGTGTTCAGATTAAGTACTGCCCAGCTCTTTACACGTGGGTGTCTCTCTCCACCATGTATGTCTGGAGGAGCCAAGACAGCCCCCCCCTAGACATGAGCCTTTCCTTGCAGACAGATGCCAGCTCTCAGATGAAAAGTTTTGAGGGTTTTTTTTTTTGTCTTGCTCTTTGCCATAGAGAACAGCTACGCCCGCAGCCACCTCCTTGAAGAGAATCTGATTGATGTCTTTGTTCCATTCCTGCCTCTGGAGTACCACCACGTGAAGCTCTGCGCGCGAGACGCGTTCCAGGCCCGTGGCCTTCCATACACAGAGGAGGCCCTTCACGAAGTAGCCAGGATGATGGTCTTTGTCCCCAAAGAGGAGAAGCTTTTCTCTGCACAGGGCTGCAAATCTGTATCTCAGCGCATCAATTACTTCCTTCCTTGAGCACCAGGTGGAACTAAACCAGTGGTGAAGGTGGTTCTGCACAATGGGAGCTGCTCTCCTTGCACAAAGTCAGGCAGGTAGATTACCCAGTACAGGGACACAGGTTTAACCCCTGGTTACTCCCAGGGCTTTTTGCAGGAAGGATGTGCAACCTGCCCAGCCTTACTCCTGAGATACAGGGACAGCCTACATGTGGTTGCCTTTCAACTCTGGTGTTTTAAAGTCCCTTCTCTTAGCAGGTAGCAACCTGGAGTGGTGATTTGGTTGTACTGACAATCACAGGAGTGTCCCGAGTCCTTGGTTTGTTTCCATGTAATGAAGGCCTTGGACAGACTAGTCCTGTTGAGAGGGCCCAGCAAAAGCCACGGTCTCACCCCTGGCCCCACTTGTCTTGGTCACTTTACAAGCTCTCAGATTGCACACAACTGTCTAGCTGTAGTTCAGTTTTTCTCTCTCCTGTTCAGGGATGCGTGTACCAGGATCATGGTTTGTGCAGGAGGCCCCTGTGTTGAGAAAACAACTGAGTATCTCCTCTCAAATCCTCTCCCTTTGGAGTGTCCCTCTCTTGGTGGAGTCTTTTGTTGAATGGAAGCAGCTGCAGGGATGAGGTGAACTTCTGCTGAAATAATTTTTTCATAGCCTGTTTGCTTCACTGCAAAATGAGAAAGGGGAAACTAATTCCTCTTCCAAGGGTGAAGAAGGGCAGTTGAGGAGGATGGTGGCTGAAGGAATAGGCTGCAATTTTGCTTCTCAGGGTTACAGTAAGCTTGTTTTTTGTTTATTTTTGTGGGGGGTTTTTTGGGTTTGTTTTTTTTCCCCCTTTTTTTTTTTCAGTATGTTGCACACACTTTTTTTTTTAGCTGGTATCAGCATTACTACAGCGAGGGGCTGTTTGCTGTCTGGGTGCTTGTCAAGTGATACGTTACCCAAAAATTTCAACAGTATTACTTGAAAGTGTTACCTTGTGACCTCTAGGCCAAAGCTCACTTCCAACACTGCTGCACTGGGGCGACGAGGTGAGACAGAAGACACCAAGGACAAGGGCTGAGCTCCCTGGACACCTACTGTGTAGACCTTTGATATATTTTAAGCTCTGATCCCCTCTGAGGTGCTGGTACACTTACTGCTCCTCTGGACTTTGAGGTTGCCTTTTCCTCTGGTCATGCTGGCTCTGTTATCTCACCAGGCTTCATAGTCCAAGGCAGGAAGACAAGCAGCTTCTTCTCACTGCTCAGCCAAGACAAGGTTAGTTTAAACTTACTGTTGTCTCCAGACCTGAGCTTAGGGCCTGTGCCAGCCTGTGCTGTTACTGAGTAGATTTTAAACTTGGTTTATGGTCAATCTTAATCAGTTTGGGAAAGAGGAGAGGGAGGGAGATGCACCCAGGGAAGAAGGGAGGATGCAACTTGGGTTGTGTTTTATATCCCAGGCAGAAAATTTAGAAAGTTGTTAGTTGCTTGAAGGATTTAGGAGGTTGTAGAAACCAGGATAACCTCTGTTTTAAAAAAAAATTACCATTCAGCTGCCCAGATTAGGCTTCTGCTGTTTGGAGCGAGAGGGAGACACTTTATCAGCTGTTTGGTCAGCATGGGACTGGGCTGGAGCTGGCATGCTAAGCAGCTCTTACTGTTACTGATTAAGGAGGTGGTGGTGTGACTAACGAGGGCAGCTGTCAAACAATGATGCAAGACCTTGTGCCCTGCCAGCTCACACTTGTGTAGGTTTGAATATTAAATAAATGTTTGATTATGCAACCCCAACAGCAAGAAACACTCTCCTCTGAGCATGCCACAGCAGTGTTAACTTTGATTTAAAGGCATAAATAAAGACAGTGCTTTTCTTTTCAATCTTAAGAGAATTAAATTATTTCCCTTCTTAACAGGTTTACAACCATCTTGTCTTTTATACCCAAAATAACTTCAGGTTAGTACCGAGTAGCTTCAAATATTACATAAGAAAAAAGAAACAAAAACAAACAGAAGAGCCTACACTCAGGTGGTTTTTTGCCAATAAAATATTGCAACCTTTATTTAAAACAAAATGCAAATTGGCAAAACTTTGTGGAACGACAGGCAAAGAGGCCCTTCAAAGGGCCTTATTTACATCAAACTTAACACTGTTCGCAGTTCACAGTCAGACGATAGTGAGAGAATTAAATTAGAAAAACAACCAAAATATATTACAATAACAATTAAAAACAAAAACAGTTGACAACACTGGTAGAGTGATTGGTGATGAACATTTTTTCATTTTAATCCATTCCTGCCCTCAATGAGTTCACTACTGATACAAACAGCGTGTGGAGCCCACTGGGCTTTACCCCACCCACCCCTCCCCCCGTGCACAACAGACACATTTGAAGAATGACCTCCTTTGGTACAGACATTTCTTACTGTATAGGTATTATAAATAAGTCAGGTGTCCCATAACCTTGGATTTCCTACCACCAGGGAGGAGGTGGAAGGTTTTGCTGCACACTAGAGGCCACCGAAGTGCAGCCCCAGTACCCTTCCGTGCTGGATGGTGCCACTGGTGTTGCAGTGGGAGGTTTCCAAGCGTGCTGTAGTCTCTACCTTTTGGTTTGTTTTTTTTTTACTGATTAGCAGCAGGGCTGGGATGAGTGTTCTAAAGAGAAGACAGCAGCCTGATATGTTTGCAAAAACAAAAAAGATCACCTGGATTCATTAGTGCTCGTCACAGCCACTGCTGCCCAGGAGAAGCACCTCTGCTGCAGAGCCCTGCCTCAGGTAAGTGTTACAGACCTCAGCCTCAGAGGTTCTTTAAGGCTGCCCAGCATGTCCCACCCTACTTGCTCGAACACCCAGTGCCCCCCAGGGAGGGGCTGATCTGTTAATGCAGCAGTCTGGGGGCAGCTGTTGCCCCATGCTGCAGGGTTCAGTTCCCACTGCCCACAGAGAGCCATGTGCCATAATACTTGCATAAGCACACCAGCCAGGATGTCATCATCACAGAGTTGTGCCCAGGCCAGTGGTGCTCAGGAGATGTGTCCTGGGTGAGGAGAAAGATGCAGACAGCCTCCCCTTTCCCCACTCTGTTCTGCATCAGCAGCACTGCTACATTCAATTCTGCTTTCCCAGCAGCTAAATCTGACGCAGTCCCAACACCCAGACTCTTAATTCAGCTTCCCCCCTGTCTGCTGATTAACTTGAAGTGCTGCCAGTCAGACAGCTGAGTGTGCCACTTGGGGATTACAAAGGGTGTACAGTGCAGGAAGAAAAAAAGAATTGCACCTGTGAGTTGGCCAATTCCCCACAGTAGCTAGGAAGAGAAAGTGCCCCACATCAACTCACTGGTGTGAGCACATGCTTTGTGCTTGGCATTACCAGGCCCTACGTGATGCCATCCCAGAAGATTCCTTCAAATTCTAACCTACACCAGTGCAAGTCTGAGAGCCCAGCATGCCTACCCTGCTTACAGAGCTGACAGTAGTGAGGGAAGGGAACACAGCAGGAGTTTTGTGCTCCTCACTGGGACAAGTACCAGAGCTCCACCATCCCTCAGTCATTTTGAACACACTGCACAAGGCTCAAAGCAAAGCAGCTGCTACACTAGAGACCTCTAAGGCTGAAGAGAAAGCCAAACCTAGCAGGAGGGAGAAAGAAGAGTTTTAGGAGAGTGGCTGTGAAAGGGTGAACAATTGAACAGTGATTTACAGCAGAACCAGCTTTCCTAGATACCATCCTTTGGCTATCCCACTTGGGAATAAAACACCATGGGGCAACAGAAGCAGCAACAATTCTGCAGCCTTGTATTTAGGGAAAAAAACTTAGTGTCAGGTCAGTGCTACCTCTGCCACTGTCTGCCCACCTGATGTAAGACCATAGGACTGCTGATGGGGAAAATCCCCAAATTCCACTGTTCTGTGTTTCTCCTCCATTAGAGTGATCAGAACTGAATGGGCTTCTGTGTTGCCCAGAGAGACTGTGGAGTCTCCATCCTTGGAGATACTCAAAAGCAATCTGCATGCAGTCCTAGGTGGCAGTTGTGTGCAGTCCTGCTTGAGCAGGAGGCTGGAACAGATGGCACCCAGAATTGCCTTCAGACCTCAGCCACTGTGTGACTGGGACAGCAGAGGTACTGCCTGGTGTTCATTGCCTTTGTCCTGGGGAGGAGAAACCAGAAATATCTGAAAGGAAGTGGGGATGGCCAGTAGTGGAGAACCAGTCCTTCATGAGGGCAAAATTAGTTTATTTAGAAGGATCAGAAAGGGATGGAAGAGGGGAGTTTTAGTAGTTAGGAATTCCAGCAATTCTTTGCTATTCTGTCACTTTTGCTGGAGCTTTTCTGGAAGACTGGAAGTCAGGAAAAGAAAGCAAACCTTAAAAATACTCATCAGGATTGGACTTGTAGCCTTATATTATTATGGTTCAAAAACCTTTCCCCTGAGAATCACACTTGTTTCAGTCTGTCTGGTGTGGTAGTAGTGATGACACCACACGATTGTCTGCCAGGGCAAATAAGCTTTGCCTTTCTGCCCCAAAGAAAGCTCCCCAACCTTTTCACCCTCATGATTGTTTGAAAAGTTGTGTAAAGTGACACCATGAGCTGCCTTCCCTCTGCAGGTCACCTTCCCAAAGGCCACTTGTTTGCTGCAAGCCTTCAATACAGATGCCTGAAAGAGATAAGGTCAACCACAAAGCCCTCAGTAAAATCTACTCAATCAGGGTTTGGTACTCAGGGCTGAACATTGCTGTGAAAGAGCTTCCCCTGCCCCACTGACCTGAGGAGAGCTGAGGATCCTCCTGCAGAACCACACCACAGGCCTGGTTGGGTGGGCTTGGTGCTGCTCTGTCAGGGTGAGTAACCCACACTGTACTTGTATTTGTTTCCACTCAGGTACCAGCTCAATGAAGTACACTTCATTAATTAATTCACTTGAATGCCTGTCAGGTGGGGTGGAGGGGTTGCTGGGTTTCCTTCCCCCCCATTTCCCTTACTTGGACATTGTAGCTCACAGTGTCCATTTAACCTCACATACTGCTCCACCACTGCACATCCATGCATGGTGGATTCACACAACTTTACCACAGACCAGGAATAATATGAGGATTCTCAGACACCAGCCCACTTCTGAGGATTTTTCAGGCTGCTGTTTCACTTCTTGGAAATGCCATGGAATACTCCATGTCAAAAAACCACAGGGACACTCTGAGACATCCCAGCCTACTTCCAAGCACCAACAGAGCAAAGCTTCTAGACATAAATGGAAGTGCACATCTGCTAAACTCACACCTGTGACCCAGCTCAACTCTAAATACTCGAACTAAAAGCAGTACAGTCACACTTCTAAAAAAAGTTTTAAAACAACCTTTTAGCAAAACCCAAAAGATTTCAGGTGCAAGACAAGCCAGATCCTCTATCATCAGCAGCATGCAGGGTAATGTGTAGTATTTGGAGCCAGGTGCCAGGCCTGTTTCCTTCTCTCAAAGCAACAGACAGCTGTGGTCTTCCTACTACATCTCAGGGAGTTGTGCGCATAGGCAGAAGACTGCAGGAATTTTTTGAGGCCACATCAGTCTAAAACAGCACTAGGACCAAGGATGGCAACTTCAGCCACACAACTGCTTTCATTCTGGGATTGTGGGTAGGTGTCAGAACCCACCACCCAGTGGGATCTCCCTCAATTAAGGCTTGAGATGTCTCAGGCTGGGGCATAAGCAGTATGCATACATGTTCTCTACACAACAGCATGAGATCCTAGCCTAGCCTTTGAAATACAGGAATAAATTAAGAAGGTGGCTGTGATTCTTCCCCTGTTTGCTGACAAACTTGGTCACCTTCATTTGCAGAGAAGCTGGAAGCCTGAGACTGGTAAGCACTAGGACAAACCCCAAGCAGCTGTTGGTGTGAGGTGCTCATGTTATGCCAAGAGTAGGGACTGGTCCAGGGTGTGTGGCTGCCCAGGCTGCACTGCCTGGCTCTTCAGCCTCACAGACTGTGGCTGCTGAAGGGAGACTGGGGACTGACTCCTGTGGAGAACAGCCAGGGGTGGTGGATGCTCTGCCTTTCCTACTGTAGGACCTCAATGTGATGAATTTGTGAGTCAGCCTGGTGAAAAGTTAAAAACAATCTAGAGCTTAAAACAAAACAACCTTAAACAACCCACCTACCCTAATAACAACACTGGTAAGTTGTGCAAGAGCCCCAAACCACTCAAAAAAAAAGACCATTAAGCAGCACCTGTGCTTGACCACTAGAAACAGGTATCAGTGGAGTGGAGGCTGGGTGGTGGAGAAGGGGGTATTCCAGTGGTAAGTCTGCCCAGCATCCCTGACACTTCCAATGCAACAAAGATGAGAAGATGAAGTGGATGGAGGTGGACAGGAGGCAAAAAAGGATCAGTTCATATAAACTAATTTTGCAGTTCTCATTAACAGCAGCAACAGTGCTGTGGAAGTAAGCTGTCTGGGTTAGTGCATCCACTTCCAGCAGCTCTGAATACTGTCAGTGCATTAGACCTTTCCCCAACTGCCATGTGGCCTCCCCCTGCAGTGCTGCTCCAGCTCAGACTGCCTGCTCAGGCCACAGCACAGGTTAGTGCAGCCAGGGGAGGCTCTATCCAGCCACTCCAGCTATCCCACATCAAACCTTCCCAGCAAGAACCTGCCACCAATTCTCCTGCCTCTCCACGGGATAGCAAGGAGCAACTTTCCCTCACCATACCAAGCAGATCAGACTGACTAGGCAGGGACAAGTACTTGATGTTCTGCCCCTTAGAGCTTTAATCTACCCTCTCCATCCCCATTTTTTGAGATGAACCTGTAAACATGAGAAGAACCCAGTGATCTGAGGTACTTCACATACTCAAGTATCAGTCTTTCCTTTTGAAAGCATCAGTACAGAAAAAAAGCCCACCCACCCCCCTCACGTGTATTTCTCTTACCCCGATTGACAGTAGCTACCTTTGCACCACGTCGCTGATTTCTTGGACACATGACAATAAGTTATTAAGGACAGGGTTTGCCCCAGGGACACTAGCAGCTGTTGAGGACACCTGCAGTTCCTGCAGGCTGAGTTCCAGTTTGCTCACAGCCTCCCGGAAGGCAAATTTATTGCGTGTATGCGGGATGCAGTCCACATAGCCTGAGCAGTAATCCAACAGCTGGTGCCCTGTGTCTACCAGCTGGCTGTTTGGTGTTGGCTCGGTGATGGCACTTGAGAGAAGATCTGCACACTCCAACAGTGCTTCCTTGCTGATTTTGTCAGCAGAGATTTTCTCAGCTGCCTGTTTGGTCTTTCTTAGAGCTACTTTTGCACCAGCTGTGCCATTGGCCATTTTCACCGGGGAGGTGGAAGACGATGACAGAGGCACTTGAGGTGGAGGCATCAAAGGCCTCCCAGATTTTCCACCAACAGGTGCTGCTGCTGCCTTCTTACTCCCTTCACTCAATTCCAGTCCGTGCTGTGCTCCTGCCAAGTTGCTCAACTCTTCTGCTGCATCTGAGCAGGCAGCTGGCTGCTGTAGGAGCCTCATCACTGGTGGTGGAGGTGGAGCACACTTTGGTTTTACCCGTCTGGGTCGGTCCCTGTCGCCAGAAGAAGTGACCTGATGCTCAGATAAGAGCTTAAACTTATTACCCTGAGAGTCTGTGCCAATGAGCTGCACATCTGCTGGAGTGTGTTTTAGAGTGGGTGAGATTAGGACTGGCACTTTGTGGTTATGAGTGGTTGGAAGTATTGCTGCAGCCTTCACTGGAGATGACCACCCTGGTCTCTCGCCATCCTCAGGAACCCCTTGCTGGGGGCCACTGTTTTTTTCTTTGCCCTTTGGAGCTGCTGCTAGCCCTGCACCCTCCTTTTCTTCCAACCCAGAGGGGGTGGGGAAAGGGAGTGCTGTGGCACCTCTCGGCAAGAGTTTTGCTTTTGGTCTCTCTCTGGTCAAAGCAGGGCCTTCTTCAAACCTTTTGGGAAACAGGTCATTTTCCCTCCCTGTACTCTCATCAGGCTGAGAGGAGGTGGACACTGTCCGTTCCAGCTGGATTTTTGATCTCTGAGAATTTCTGGGAAGGGTCATTGCCATCCTGTCCTGCTCTGGAAGCCCTGAGGACATGGAAGATGTAGAGTTTGACCTTGTAAAAGGCTTTGAAGCTTCTTCATTGCCAGTGGGTTTTCCCACTCGTAAACCCAGTGTCTTTTTAATCAAGCGTGGCGTAAAGAAACCAGTGATGCCCAACCACCCACCACTGGTGCTCACACCCCCACCACTGCTGGCACCAGTGCCATCATCATTGTAGAAGGTCCTCTGCACAAAGCCCCCACCATAGCACTTGGGTGGTGCCAGGCTTGTGTCCTGCTGCACAGGAGGAAAAGAGAACCCATCCACATGCTGCAGGGAAGCAACAGATGAAAAGTTACCCGTCAGCTCATATTTCTTATGGGGCTGATTCTCCATCTCCCGGAAGGAACTGCTGCGCTTGGGAGGTGTGGGAGCATTCCTCTTCTTCATGAAGGAGCTGAAGAAGCCACCTTTTCTGTCCCTGGTGAAAGTGGTCTCTTTGGCATCCTCCAGCAGGCTGCTGGGTGACTTGTCCCTCTGCTTGCGGGGCAGTGCAGGAGACCCACTCGTTGGCTGTGTGCTTCTGATGAAACCTGGACAGAAGAAACAAGTGTGAATCTGCAAAACCCATTGCCATTTCCATCTCCCTGTCCTGCAGTGGACTTTATAGCTGCATATTTACATATTTAGCTGCCCAGTTCTGCAGTGAGAGACTGAGAAAGGAAGTTAGCATGTTTATTTTTGTGTGAGGCAGGCATGCTTTTGAATATTTTTTTTAAACTTTTTTTCCCTCATCTGCATGCATGATTAATCTGTTACCTACACTGAGGAAGCCACTTAGAAGAGAGAGAGTTCAGAAGAAAGTGAGGTTGCTTTTTCCTTCCAGTTTCTTACCCCTTCCCATGTGTTTTTTTTTAGTCCTTCCTCAAATACCACAAGTATAAAAGAAAAATCTCTTGTTGAATTGTAAACTTTAGTTTTGAAGTGTTATTTACAAAAAAAACAGCTAAACTAATTTAAAAAGAAAAAAATACAATTGGATTTACTAAAAGAACATTGAACAATCTGCAGTGATTTCTATTTGCTAGTAAATAATGAGGCTGCTGAGCCCTAATGACACTGCAGTGCAAAGCACCTTCCCACACCAGACTGTTCTGTTTTCTTCTGGTTTTATGGGAATTTACAGAAGCAGCAAGCCTGTCCCAGAACACATGGCCTCACTGCCACTGTCCCAGTGTCCATACCTGGTGCTGAACTGGATGTTGAGTGTTCCACAGTATCCTGTGTTCCTTCAATGTTCTCTTTATTTTCTGCCTGTTTCTTCAGAGTTCTAGTCTTGGAGGGAAGCATGGGTAACCGGGGCAAGTAAGGAACTATGGATGAGGAGGAGGCTGTTCTTCCAAGCTCTTCTGCTACCTCTGTAAGATAAAAAAAAAACAAATGAACAAACCAAAAAGAAATAGTTGGAACAGAGAATGGAAAGGAAAAGAAACCCACACTGGCAAGAAGAGATGCATGACAGAAGTACCTAGTTTATGGACTTAGTTTTTGCTCAAGTCCAGAGGTATTCAAGGTGAGAAGCTTTTCATAATGCTTTCAAACTAATTTACACCTTAATAAATTCAGAAAAAAAAGGAAACAGGATTGGTAGGATCTGTACAAAAGGTCTGGTATAAACTCCAGCTCTCTGCTGGGTTAATGGTTGCTTAAGACTTAAAGCCAGCACTGAATGCTTTTGCCTCTGCTTTTAATTCAGATGCCTCCTATGGATGCTCCAGGAATCCCCCAGAAGTTGGGCCTTCTTCAGATCTAGATGTAAGAGGCTTTGCTTGAGGCAAAGCACTGTCCTGTCTGACACAAAGGCTGAATGTTTTCTTCCTAACATCAGCACAAGGTATGTGACTGAAAAATACCCCCCACCTCCTGGCCACACTCAGGCTGGCATTTGCATGAGCCACTTGATGTGCCTGCTTTAGACCTACCCTGGTAGAATTTGATCTAATGTGTTTTCTCTGTAGTAGGGAAGTGGATGGATCAGATTTGTATTTAATTAAAAAATTGAGAAGATGCTGAGACTGTTCTGCTTGTGTGTTGTCTCATATCACAGTTCTCACCAGTATTTACCTCTTAGTTGATACACCTGAGAGTTGTACAGATTAGCTCCTAGAAGTGGCTAAGTGGAAAAGCCAGAGACTGAGGGACACTTTTTTCCAAAATGAAAGCTCATAGAAAAATATTTCACGACCTGACTGCTGCAGGCAGTAGTGGATTGTGACATGCAGGATCTTTCTCTGTGCATCCCCCATTAATCCTTATGCTTCAGTCTGGGAAAAAAGAAGCTTCCTCTAATGGAGAAAATGTTCTTTAAATTAATTTTTGGCATTTTGGTGCTCAAATGAATTACTATACTGTCCTTTGCAGTCGTATATGTATAAATTTTATCTAGATTTTGTACACCGATTATGAACACTTATTTGTAGACTTAAGAGTTAAGACATTCAGTAAAGGACAAAGCCTCTCACAACCTCCACAGCAAGCAGGTAAGACTGAAGAACCCACCCATAAAAGAGAGCTCTCTGAGGGATAAGCCCCAGTGCTCTTTCAGAAATAAAGCAACAGTGTGCACTGATGCAGCCTGCAGTGGGATATGTGATATTTCTTTGATGTTTTTCCATTAGATATTCTATAGTCTTTAATTTCTGTTTTTTATTGCTAAAATCAGTCATGTTCCTGATACATAATAACTATGACAACAATTGTACTGACCTATAGGTATCTGTATGCATGAGCAGGAATGATTTGTTACAGACTAGAGAAAGATGTATTTCTGGGCTCAGAGGTTTATTAATTATCACAGGTGTTGATGAAGTTATGCAACACCAAGTTTTGAGAATAACTTTATCTTGTCATAAATAAATAACTGTTAAATTAAATCTAGTGGGAGGTGTCCCTGCCCATGGCAGAGGATTGGAACAAAATGATCTTTAAGATCCCTCCCAACCCAAACCCATTCTATGATTATGATTTTTGGGCTCTCACCCTCTGAGATGCTTGAGTCATGGAACATTGTTTCAAAGGCCTGATGGGTCTCAGCAAAGGAAGGGCGATCTGGAGGGTTCCACTTCCAACCTAAAATGTGAGAAGCAGAGTAAGTCTCAATGCTTGAAACAGGTAGATGATTTTTTTTTATCGTGTCCAAGGAGACAGAAAATATGTAAGTTTTCTCAGCTGCAGTCAGTCTCTGATCTACAATTAAACAGGCTTTAGAATCATTCACAAATATTAACCCACAGCAGTCCAGTCACCCTACAGTATCCTAATAAATAGGCCTTGAGAGGAAGGAGGCATCAGTTCTAAAAATCCCAGCTCTCTGCCAACTCCACAGCTTGTTCTCATCTCCCCAGTCCTCTTCCTGAATTTTTCAGCCAAGGAGAATTCTATGTTTGCTACCCTGGCTGTTTGGACTGAACTCATCTAACCTAGTCATAGATAACTTTGTGCAGAGCTCCAGGCACCATTCTGCTCACATGCTCTTAATGCTGAAATTCAGCCAGAGCCTTCCAAAAGGAGAAGATGTGCACCCTATGGGGGAAAGAGGAAGAGAGTGCATTGCTCCAAGATGTGGCTTGGAAAGTTATGGAAGGGAATCATGGTGAGAAGTGTAATTTCTGTACTTAGAAATCTGCACTTGAGGAATGTATTCTAGAAGCACTATCTGCTGATATCACTTACAGGGGCTGGAAAGTGACTGGCATTCTGCTCAGAATGGGAAGCATTAATATATGAATTCCCTACTTTTGGGCTTTTGTCAGCTTCATGAAGGTCTTTTTTAAGCACATTCTCATCATTACTCTGTTTATTTTTTTTTGTAACTGAAGTTTACCATGACTTCCTTTAACATGCTGGAGATCAAGCTGCTCACCTTAGTCAAGAGCATGGCCTGGTTTGCTCCCTAGGATCTTCAGCCTTTTACCCAACAGATTCTCTGCTCTTGCAGGACTGAAGGAGATTGCAAATGCTCTTAAACTCTGCTGCTCTCTTCCTGCAGCACACTGCATCCTTTGGTCTTTTATTAGCAGATTTTCAATATGTTAAGGAGCTTTTCATGCCCAATACTCAGTATTGAGCTTGGAGGATCCATTCTGTGCAACCTTGTTAGCTATGCCTCCTTCACAGGTGCTGTGTTTGCAGACAACTAAATCTGCTTCTAATTTGGTCATTCCACAATCTAGTGACAAATCACCAGTACCATATGCCCCAAAGTGCTCTCTAGCTGTACTCAGAGATGACAGGTTTTGAGTGTATTCTTGTTCCCTACAGATCAGACTCATTTTCCATCAGTAACCAAGTACATCTCAGGTGACAGGGGCTTTTCCATGTTTGCTAACAGAATGGCACAGCAGGAGCAAGGACTTCAGAATTAACTACAGATTTCCACCCCCACCCTCCCCCCAGGCTTTGTTCCTCAGACTGGAAGAAGATACTCACATGCCCTCATCAGTTCATAAACTTTTGGAGGGCATCCCTCTGGCTGCTCCATCCGATAGCCCTTTTCCAGCAGATCATACACCTGAGAGAGGTCGATGCCTGGGTATGGTGACATCCCATAGGTAGCAATTTCCCATAGCAGCACCCCAAAGGCTGTAAAAGGAGGAAAATAAAATTCTTGGTCACAAGTCTGCCCTCCTCATGTTGCTCATTCTATCGTGGCCTGTATTGCAGCTTCAGGCAGCAGTATTTTCTTGCAGATATTTCTTGCAGGCCAGTATAGGTGAAGACATTAAATGCTAAAAATGCTATTGATTCATGAAGTTGTGGCCTGGCATGTGACCATTTCCTCCCCATGTGTTTCTCTCCAAGCCAGAAAGCAAGTTACTTGTCTAGGCTGTCAAAGAACAAAATGAACAAGAAAGGAAGACTGAAGTGGAACTGCCTTACCCCAGACATCAGATTTGATTGAAAAGGTGTTATAGGCCAAGCTCTCAGGAGCTGTCCATTTGATTGGGAACTTGGCTCCAGCATGGGCTGTGTAGGTATCTCCAGTCATAAGCCGACTTAAGCCAAAGTCAGCCACCTTCACCACATGATTTTCTCCAACTAAGCAGTTCCGTGCTGCCAGGTCCCTGCACAAAGGGAAAAAGCACATTCCTTTACCAGGGAAAGAGCAGGGCTTTTGAATACAGTCTTGAGGTTGCACAGACAGTCTCTCTCCTCAATTCTCTCTTTATACAGGAAGCAAAGGCGAAGTGTTCTCCTCTGAATGCAGTAAGAAATTGGAGGACTTATTTTTAGGAGCAATAGGGTAAGTCAAGATTAGAGTTCATTCTTTAATTCTATTAAATTTCCAGTAATGATAGCAGTTATGATGAGTAGTTTGGGTTTTCTAAGAATAGAATGTGAATGGCAGCTCCTCACACACAGCAAACAGCTCTATGGTGTGGTTTCATCTCACTGTAGGAAACAGGACTTGGGGCTGATGATGTATTGCACATAGGGGGTACATCAGAACAGGGCAACACCAACTTTCATAGCTGTCAGGCAGCCAGACACAAGATTCTAAGTCTGCTCAGAAAGTCATGGGAGGAAGGTATTGCACAACATTATAGAAATCCAGTCAGCCAAAGGATAAGCCAGATAATCTCACTCTGGAAGAAAACTTCCCAAAAGGAGGAATTTCTGGGCCACTGTACTGGTGGCCTGTTCATTGTTGCAATGTCAAACTGTACCAGCCCAACATGACTTTACCCACCTGTGAATGAAGTTCTTCTTTTCTAGGTACTCCATAGCAGAGGAGATCTGGGTGGCCATATAGAGCAGCACAACAGCACTCACTTCCTCCCGGTTGCATTCCCGTAAGTAGTCCAGCAGGTTTCCATATGGCATGTATTCTGTCACAATGTAAAAGGGTGGCTCCAGGGTACATACACCTAGAAGTGAGGGGGAGGGAGTGTGTGAATAAAGCTTCCCTTTCTTCCTTAGCATATCACTTTTTCTGATTTATTATCCATTTGTCATTTTGTGTACCCGTGTTTCTCTGAAAAGTGGAACTTCCAGCTAAAAGACCCAGATCAATGCTGCCCAGCTTAAAAATTCAGAGCTTCCTCTATCTCTTTCTCCATCCAATTTATGAATGGAGCAAAACTTGCCCATCAAAGCACCAATATTCCTATTTAATATACATGAAGGAGTTGTTCTGTTCTTTGGAGAGTTACAGAATGAAATAGGAGTTGTTTTGAACACATTATTTACATATTATTTGCTTTTCTTCCCCTGTCTTCCTTCATAAAGCTGAAGAGTGGCCAACTGAACACAGGTACCTGTCAGCTGGCAAGATTTCCATACTGAGATGCCACTATGGAGTAATGTGAAGCACTCCCATGTGTGCTAAGGGGTAAGTGCTCAGCAGGGTGGGACCTGCAGCATTCTCACACATTCCTCAGATGACTCCTTGCTACAGTCATTGCAATTATGTATTAGCAGAAGATAAGGGCAACGCCTCAAATCTCCCTGACCTCCTGCTACAGTGCTGCTCTATGCCAGTTCATAGAGTTACAGGGGTAACAACTACACTGTGCATCAAAAGGAGCATAAAAACATCTCTTGGATGAGAAATGTTTCCTGGAACCAGACAGGGCTCATCAGACACTTCATCTGTGCCTGGTTTTTAATTGGGTACAGATTAGCTGTCAGTAGTAAAAGCCTTCACATTCTTCACGTTTCTCCTTTCATCCTAGGCTTGGCTTGACAGCTTTGCTTCTGAAAGCAGCAGAAGTCCAGAGGGAATTAAACACTAGTAAAGGTTTATGGTGTCTCCCTAAGAATCTTTGTACGTGTAGAATTAACAGCTAAGAAGACTATTTAATAATGATCATCATATTCTGTATTTGCCAGTGAGACAAGGCACAGCCAAGGTGTAAAGACTGCAGATTTCTTCCATCCATGTTTCATCTGACCTGCATCTTCACTGCCTTGATCCCATGTACTTAACTGGTGATACACAGGGGCCCTCATGACATCAGTGATCTGGCTCTCTTCTGCTTAATTATGGACTAATTCTTTTCTATTCAGAACAGCCTTTCCTAGAAATGGTTCTGATTTGAGAAGTAAGAAGAACAGTATTTGTTGTGCTTCCAGTGTAATCTTTTCTTTCACTTTGTACTTTTGTAGAATTTTGATTTGTTCTATCAGAAAAGTAACTCGTGGAAAATAATTTTGTAAATGTAATTTAAGACAGCAGAAAAGGAATCTGACCCTGATAACTAAACCCTGGAGCACATCTAAGGCCAAGGGCACACACCAGCTGATACTGCAAACTTTTATATAATGCATAGCATACCTCAACAGCAAAGTTGTCTGCTTGTGTAAGTGACCATGTTTTATTTAAAATTAATGTCTCTTAGCTCTAGTATTATATCAAGGAGTAACCTGTCAAAAATACCTTCACATAACGTGACCTGACTCAAAATGTTATATAAATACAGACAAAAAAGACACTGCTTTTAAACAAGACAGAATTAGTTTTGGTAGAAACATAAGAACAGAAAGGAAGGAATTTCACTCACCTAACAACTGCACTAAATTTGGGTGCTTGATCTCCTTCATCACAGCAGCTTCTTTCAAGAACTCTTCCACCTCCATGGTATCTTCCTAGATAATCAGAAAGGCAAAAGAAGCACAAATTTATCTTCATGACCAAGATCATCCTAACACCACACAGCTGAAGATAACTGATGGCATCCTTGTCCCCATTCTGCTGTTTTGGATGTTACCAAAGCAAAATGTAACAGTGCTGAACCAGTGGCTGGTCTGCAAGCACGGCCCAGTGGCAGGTATGCAGATCCCTAAGAGTAGTGTCCTTCCTTTTACCAAAGCAGTTGTGGTTGGTGAGAGACTTTTGGGATCACTGACTTAGTTCCCCACATAGTTATAAAAATCAAGCATGAAGCTCTCTTACTTAGGGGGTACATGCAGGTGTAGGTGTCAATGCTGAAACACAAACAGAAGGTTTCAATAAGGAAGATAAATGGCAAAGTTTAATTTTTCCAGAAATAGGGGAGAAGCTGTAGAAGGTTTCTTTCATTTCTTAAAGCTTCCACAGCTCTTCTGAAGGAAGTTATTTATACAGATCTGACTTGGACATTCCTGCAGGAGCTTTCTGGGCCAAAATGCCAATTTTTTTCTAGGGCACGTGGACTGTTGCAAGTTTGATAAGCAAACTTTGTTCTGCAAAGATACTCTCAGGTATGGATCCCATGCAGAACAGCAGGTTCCATACTGTGATACTTGGTATCATTTGGAAGTATAACTGAGTTTGTTACAATCTCCTACCCTCATTATAAATGGTGACCAAATGAACAATGCAAAAACAACCTGAAACCTCACCTTTAATGTTTTCACAGCAACAGTGAGGTTGTATTTCTTCCAAACACCAACGTACACCTCGCCATACTGCCCTCCCCCAAGTTTGTGCTTCATGGTGATATCAGTCCTCTCCATCTCCCACTTGTCATGGATGGGGGACACTCCATAGACAGTGGGCTTATTGCACTTGGGTGCTGGGTAATGCAAAGTTGTCACCAGTCCATCTGCTACTGTTGAGTGATGGTGCACCAGCTCTGCCAGCGTGCTGAAACGGCTTTCTGCTGTCACATAGACCTGTAAGAATGAACCAGAATCTACTTAAATGAAGGCAGCTGGAAGCTTTCAGTAACACTGGAAAACAGGTACAGTAAAAATATTCTAGCAGGTATAAAAGTAAGGGAACCAAACTTTAATAAGAGTATTTGCATGCTGTTGGGTAAATAAATAGCAATCTGTGGGATTTTTGCCTGCAGAAGGCAACTAGATAGAAGCTATGACTTAGGCAAGTGCTGTCTCCTGCACTGTGCTTTACAGGACTAGAAACTGGAACCCTTCTGCTTGGCTACAAGGTCAGTTTTAGCATCACTCAACACATCGTACTGGTATTTGATGAAGGTTTCAAAATGCTGATCAAAAATTGTTGTCTTACCAAAGCTCTGATTGTTCTAAGCAGATCAACAGACAGCTACCACATCAAGCCACAAGGCTGTGATACCACATCAAGCCACAACTGCTTTGCTCCCTTAGCTGCTTCCAGACAGGGTAAGTACTGCTTGCACTTCTCCAAAGTGGTCTTTAGTGAGTCACCACCAAACTCCTGGCATACATGTTCTTTGTTTATTTTAATCAACCAGTGGGCCTGTTTTCTCTCACCCCCCCCCCTCTCTTAACAGTCTGCAACTTGAGCTTCAGTGCCACCTCCTAATATTAATATCCCTCTTCCTCCTCCCCACAGTGTTATCCAGAGCTCCTTACCTTTCCATCTGAGGTGGTGTTGATCCTGTAGTGGTAAACACGTCCTTCATACCTGAGGGAGATGGAGAGCTGCCCTGGACTGCTCTCACTTTCACGGACCAGGAAACTGCCATTGATGAGACTGCTCAGCAGGTACTCTGCTGCACTGCGTGACACCGGCCCATGGTACCAGGAGTGCTTTTCCAGGCTGTTCACTGGGGTGATGTAGTTGCTGGGCACCCAGCCCTGCCCATTCTTTGAACGTACCTCACTCCATTCACCATTCTGGTTGTAACCCAGGACTCGCAGCTTTTCACCTGTAACAAGAAAGGAAAAAGCAAAATGAGCACAGTGCAAGCTGTTGGGTCTCACTAAGGGAGACATTTGAGATCAACTAAGCCTGGGGTTTGTATCTGAATAATAAAAATCTGCTGCAGATGTAACTAGGCTGTTTTATAAAAAGTATTTATGAAATAAAGTTTCGGACAAAATGCCTAGGATACTGTTTCCTAATTTACTACAGTCATTGATGAACTCAAAAAGCTTCCTGCAGTCCAGCTTTTTAGACTGGGAAGATTTTTTTTCTTGGAGGGATGAGCTTTGCCTCCATTTTGAAGCCTTAAATAACATGTGATTTGGGTACAAGGTCAGTTTCTGCATCACTCAACACATTGTACTGTTATTTGATCAAGGTTTCAAATCATGGTTTGCCTCCATTTTGAAGCTTAAATGACATGTGATTTAAAACAGTTCTGCACAGATCATCTCCTGATCTGTGTACTGAACAGAAATATAAAATCTCAGAGAAATTCTCAATCCTTAATTTTGCTCTAGTTGAAAGTGCTGAATTCTGTTATCATCACTAATGTAAAGGTTTTCCTGCCTGGAACAGGTGTCTCAGCAGGCTGGTGATTTTGGGAGCCTAAGAAGAGCTAAAGTGGCCTGGACTGTTTGGCTGTTACACAGAGCTGTAGCAGAACTGCCCAGCAGGTGTCCCTGCAAGACAAGTGAGAGAGGTTCTAACAAACAGCAGAATGATCTCTAACCACTCATTCCTAACCAGAGAGAGATTCCACTTTCTATTTTCTATTGCCAAGTTTAAATTTTCAACCTAGCAGCTGCTCTGTGATTCAGAGCCTTACCTTTGGTGATGCTGAGCGTGTTGTCACCACTTGCTACAAAATCGTAAAGTGCAACAAAGAGATTGGGATCACTCTCAGTGGCTCCAAGCAGGTTCTCCTTGGAGCTCCATCTGATGGCTTCATTCAGTGCCTGGGGTTCAACATCACAACCATAGGGGCGGTGCAGAGCCTCTGGAGAAAGAAGAGGTCGGGATATTAAAATCAGAAAATCAGAAGTCAGCAGAGAAAAGCACAATATTCCTGTTAGGGAAAGGGAACTCAGCCTCTGCACATATTAATTCAGTGGTTTTCAGTCCTCACTTTGCTGACTCTTCATTCTATAGGTTAATCCTGACAGGCTGGAGAAGGTGATTAACTGCCTATATATCAGTATCAAGCTATGTACATACAATTTCTATTTCATATTTATTTTAATATATATACTTACATATATATGCCTTTATTTGAAAATATTTAAGCATTCATAGATAAAAAATGGGTGAGAAATTATAAGTGTTTTTTTATTGTGTGACGCAGTGAAGGAAACCTTTGGATGGTGAAATGTTGTTTTGTGTCTTTATTAACAATGTGGCTGAAGTAGACAGCCTGGATCTGAAACAGACACTACAAATACAGGTAAGAGAGACTGAATTATGAGACCAATGAGCTCTATATAGTTTGGGACAGTAACTGGTTCAATATTAGGAGGAATGATGGTGATTTGTAATACATTACAAAACTGTAATTGAGGTGAAAGCCTGTCAGGGACAAAATCTAAATAAAAAATACAAGGTTTTGTAAGGAAGAGTAGTAAAAAGCAAAATTGTCTGACCACTTGATGGTAGTCCTATGCCAAAACTGCCATTGACTAACAAGTAATAGGCTAACATGCCAAATCTGTGTCACAGGACAGAGCTCAAACCTGGAAAATGAGAATGTAGGGGGGGGTCCCAGCATCTACATGCTTTTTTTTTTTTTTTTACTGTTTTAAGTACATGATGCAGTCAATGCTTGAGGTTTATTCCATTTTGGTTTTAAACATGGAGGTACTGCATTTCTGGTGATCATTCAGAGTTATATTGCTTGCATAACCTGCTCATCTTGCAATTACTTAATAACCTACCTCCTAAGCCTTGCCAGAGTGCCCTCTGTCACAGTTCTCTTCACAGAAGTGACTAGGGATTAAGCTACCAAAATGTCACTTTTCTGAAGTTATTGTCTGCATATGCAATATTTGCATCAACTGGTTTTACAATGCACTGCCCCACCAGACTGGGTGCCAGCAGGGAAAAGAAAGGAAATCCCAATGTCTGCTCAGCTATGGCATGGTTCCCAACATCCCACTGTCATTTCTGAGAGCTGGTGTGCACATCCAGTTGTTGAACACCTGGAGAGATCACCAGTTCCTATATCCATCTCTTTTTAAAGAGTAAAAATACATATTTAATTAAATAATGCATTCTTTATGCTCCTACAGTGACTTGTGCTATACAAGATATCCAACTTGCACATCTCTGCTAAGGAGCAAACATAAAAGTAGGCAATGTTTCCAAAAGAATATCTGATGCTCCAGCTCTATATTACCTTAATGGTGTTTAAATAGCTTCTTACTTTCAATTATGTATTTACTGAAAAACAAAAGGCATTAAACAAAAATATATGCATTTGTTCTAAATCCAAGTTTACTTGAAGTTTCTTTCTCAAGCCAGAAAAGCTCAAGAACTGAGCATCCAGCCCTAGAGCACTAAATGAAGTATTTAACCATGCACTGGGTGGGTAAACCTGCAGCATCCCAGTGTCAGCTGAGCCCATGGCCAGCTGAGCCTGTCCATGAGGACACTGCAGCCAAGGCAAATCCAGCAGAAATGCCACAGCTCTGCCCACATGAAGCACTTTGTGGTGCTGTGCTGGATGGCAGGCAAGGACTCAAAGCAGATGTGGGAATACTACCACTTTCTCAGGAATGCCTGGGAGGCTGGTGCATGGTCTTAACACCCACTCTATCTAAAAAAAAAAAACCCCAAACCAGTGGAAGTTAATGTTTGATGAGAAGCTTCAATCACTTAGCTACAGTGCTTACCTAAAAGTCACATTACCTAAAAATCAAGTGCTTTTAAGAGTTCATGTCTCATTAACTTCCTTCACTTTCACTTTTAGAGTGACTTGGATGCTTAAGGTTCTGTAAAGTTTATCCAGTATCTACTAAAGGGGAATATACTAGGATGTAAGAGCACCTATTACATTATTATGTAATAATAACTTATGCTGCTTAGAGCTGGGTAAGATAAGTAAGATAACCAAAGCACATCACAAATTCTATCATTCCAACTGAACAGTCTGCAAGCTCTGTTCACTCCAAGAGTAAGGAAATGAGCTGGAAAGTTTTGTTTTACATCAGCTCCTTTTAAAGGCTAACCATAAATCATACATGACCATATTCATTCCCTATCCAATGGAAAACTTGCATCATTGTTTAGTGTAAAAGTTAACACAGATGATGCAAGGAGGTTATGCTTCATCCATCTCCTTCCTTTTCTTTATTTCCACAATACAATTTCCTTCTCTCCAGATATGAATGCTTTTTCTTTACAGCCAACATGTAAGGGGTGTTCCATCAGCCACTCTCTGCTGCCAACACAATAATTAACAATCTCTTCAGTCCAAGACCAGGAAGAGGTATACACTAGAATTTTTAATTTTAGACTCACATGAAGTGCTTAAGTGGTCTTAATGCTTACAAAATTTAAGCATTTCAGTAATCCTCAAGTCTGGATAAAAGCAGAAAATCTCAGTCTTGCCTGACACTGGTCTCATACTACAAGACAAAGACAAGACTTGAAAGTACCAAAATCCTCCCTGAAGCACCCTGAGAAAAAAAGGAAAGGGGATGGCACAGCATTACATCCCTGAGCATCCTACCTGTGCAGCTTGCCCCACCAGGCTCAGAGGCTTCCTCACCAAGGCAGCAGAGCAGCTTCCCCTCCTTGCCATAGCTGCTGGACTGGAAGAGAAGGGTCCCCACAATCATGCTGTGCTTTGCTGCTCCACCAAAGAAGTCCTGATCTGCCCTGACAGAAGGCCACCACGTGCTGATGGTCACTGGTCACAAGGCTGGTGGCCAATGAAAAAGCAAACGCTGCCGAGCAGGTGAAGGAGAAACTGGGAAAACCAAGCTGTGGGTTCACTTGTTTATTAGCTGGGAGTGAGGGTGGAGCTTCCCTGGGAAAGCTGAACAAGCAGAGGATGTGGGGACTGGACTGCAAGTTGAAACAATTTTGAGATGAGCTATAAAGATAGAGTTTTGTTCTGCTAAGAGTTAGGCAACAAAGTGTGAGGGAGGAAAGCAAACAGTTTCCTTGGAGAAATTCCTTTGTACATATTACAAAACAGATCACCACTAAGGTGACCACCCAGATTGATTCATTTTTCCACTCCACGTAGCATTGCTGGAGCACTATTTACATGAATCAACAGGAAATGACATTCAGGAAAATACATGTCCTAGAGACATCCAAGCACTGAGCAAGTAAATGCTCTTCAAAATTTCAGGATTTTAGAAACAAAAGCAATGGCAGTACAGTACAGAATCATAGGATGGTCTGGGTTGGAAGAGACCTTAGAGATCATCTAGTTCCTACCCCCTGCACTGGCAACTCTCCAAAAAGGCACCATCAAATTACCTCTCAAAAAAACCTTAAGATTTGTTGGATGATTTATTTAAAAGCCCTAATTTTCTAGCAAAAAGCCTGTATGGTTTGTAGCAGGACAGGCTCCTCCTAACAGATGGATGAGGAAGGGTTAAAGAACAAGCCATCAGCATTGAAGTCTCACACCTGGGAAGGTGGTAAGTGGGTCTGCAGAGAGGTATAAAAGGCCTAAAAGGAAGTAAATCATTTGGTCTTTTGTAGGGGGAAAAAACAACTGCTGCAGCCCACCAAGAAGAAAAAAAAGCCCCAAACCAGTATTTCTACAATCTATGAACTCCACCATTCCATGAGAGAGGGAGCTGCACCGTGTGATGAAGACTCAGGTAAGGCTAAAGGGAAATGAGCAACTTGGCTTGATCCAAATGTTTGTGTTTTCTAAGGCTGTGGATGTGGAAAAAGCTGATGTAAAACTGTGGATATGCTATAGTAATAAGGAGCTGCTTTCCCCTATATGGTCTGTGACATGAGGTATTTCCACTGCTATTGTGCCCTAATATATGTGGAAAAGAGAATTTCCTTTCTGGTTTTGCTTCTGGCAGTTATTGTCTTCTCTCCTCTTAATTGCTCTTAGTACTCTTAATCATCCTGGCATTTGTACTAGCCTCAGCATATCTGTAAATACACAAAAAATAAGCAGCATTTGCAGAGAAAGACAGCATTGCCTCAGAAATGTGGATTAGCCTTGTGAACTCACTTCTCAGGTGGGTCTGAGATGGTACAAGGAAAAAGTAAACTACATATGGAGTTCTGGTTAAATTACTCTTAGCTGTAATAGTTCAGAAAGTTAATCACCAATTTACTTGTCTTAAAATACAACAGCTGAGTAATTGTTATCTCTGGAACAAAGAAGGAGTAGTGTAAAGTTAGGCTGGATTAGTACTGTAACTTGAAGATACTTCTCTTGACTCTCAGTTTTAGCCTCAGTTAAAAGAGTAAAAGCCTAAGATTAGGCTGGCTGGTCTGTTAATGAGATGCTGCTATGAATCTAGTAGCCAGCACTGGCATTATGGGCAAGTAACACCTTGGCATTGTGTTCTCTGTACCAGGGCAATTCTCTCTCTGTACCCTTCAGCCACCCACCCTCTGGAGGTGTCCCTCAGGGAGAAGGACACAGGGGAGGGGACAGGATCCTATCAAATGCACTCAGGGAGAACAAAATCATGCATCTTGCTGTGTTCTAGATGAGCATTTTTTCTTTTACAACTGTTTTCCCTACATTTTTACACTCTAGGCCTTCACCTTGACATATGCATCCACCGTATCTGCATCCTGTTCCTATTCCCTTTGCAGTAAGTGCATGATCTAAAATCTTAATTCTGCTACACCCAACTTCCTCAGTGGAAGAATCCACCTTTCAGGCACAGCAGCTCTTCCCAATTTTTCAGACTACTCCCTGTGGTGCCCTTCAAAGCCTTTTTTGGAGAGTGGTTACCCACCCTGTACAACTGAAATCATCCATTTAGAAGCATTTCTCTGGTTCTTCCAGCAGTGGTGAAAAGTTCAACGTAAGGAAATCTTGCTGACTGCATAACCCCGAACAGATGTGTAAATGGAAATATGGGGTTTGGTGAAAAGGAAAAGGGTTTGGTGGTGTTGGTAGCAGGCCAAAGTGGATGGGTTGTAATGAAGGAGGAGAGAGGGCTATAGGATAAATACCTTCTACTGCATACAGCCTCAACCTATACCTTAGCATTTGACATCAAAAATCACAGGGAGTATATATATGAGTATATTTATATATACATGCACGTGGTGTTCTATCTTATGACTTCTCACATGTCCCTTTTTCACAAAGGGATACTTTATTATCCCAAGATCCATGCACGTGCTGTATCTTCCATTTTATTGTCACTTTGAGTTTTCAAACTAAATACAAATCTCCATGATGCTGTTTTACACACAGACTCGTGTTATATGCTTGTTTCTAAGACTACCAAAGAGGAGGCATTGGTCACTCCAGCTGGTGGACCATCAAGTAACTAACAACTGCTAGAATAGTTGGTGTTTTCCACTGCATTTTCAAAAAGTACATCACTTTACTAGACTTTGAGATCTTCACCAGCTTGATTTCTGCAGCAGGAGGATTTCTGCCTTAATACGAGGAAACAAAAATGGTAACACAGCAGCAAGTGGGTTTCCTATTTTCTTCCTATGACAAGATTGGAACAATATCAAGTTCTACTGTAGTTTTGTTTCTGAAGCTAAGTCTCAGCACTTCCTACTACCCAAAAATACTCAAACTACATATTAAAAAGCAAACAAGTGCTGAACAGGCCAAGTTCCTGCTGTATAATAACATGGTGACACAAAGCATGAACTTTCTTTACTCTCTAACAGACCTAAGCCCTCACCTAAACAGACCACAATAGTCTTTCTGCTAACATACCTGTGGCCATGAAAAACATCAGTTTAAAAGGGTTCTGACAGCTCACATAAGCTTTGCTAAAATGCAGGCAACCTGACTAAATGCCATACCTAGGTGTTCCTCTCCTCCAAGCAACCAGGCTCTTGAGAAGGTGGTTTGCCCAAGCTCAGCACAGTCACAGCCTCAGGGCCTCCCACAGAGTTTAAGGTTTAAGTACTGTAAACAACCCACTGAATAAAGCCAAGAAACACAGATTCAAGCCAAGAACTTGGGATGGGCAAGGAATAGGTTTCTATTTATGGTACCAGGCTGGGAAAGACAGAATGGGAGGAGACTTCACAGTCAGTGACAAAAAAATCACAAAATTGAATCATGAAGAGCTCACAGGTTTTAAGCTGGCAGCAATGTCCTGCCTCAGTTATCAAAATATATGTAATATAGAAACAGTTATTAAAAATTGTCTTGTAGCAGAGAGAGGCATTCAAATATGATGGAATCTAGATTTATTGTTGTTTTATTATTTGTAGTAGCAGCAGTATTTTACTTATTGCAATTATATAATGTATAGTATTACTATAATAACATGGTATAAATATAGTCATTATTTACACTTATTTTTTATTTTATTGTCATTATTGATTAGATAGATGAAAACAGATTTATTTTGCAACATGACAAACTGCTGCATGAGGTATTCCCCTGCACTTACTTAACAGTTGAGGTGGTAACTTATTTAATGGTGAGTTTTCACCAAGAAGATGTGCTTTTTGGTTAACTTCATAGAAAAATCCAAGGGGTTTTGGTGTTTGTGAATTTTACTTGGTAGAAGGAGGCTGCTCTCAAGTAGTGAGAGCAGTGTATGAAGAACTCCATGTCTGTCTACCTGAATGTGACAAGCAGTTTGCTGTGTTAAGATCAAAACCAAGTGATGCTGGCAGAAGGAGCTGCCTGTCTTCTGTTTCACTGGTTCCAATTATCCTCCTCCTCTGTTATTAATGCCACCAAACATTCAGAGGTGTCCCTCAGCCTGTTTCCTTGATCAGATGTCAGTGATATACAGTGACTTCTCCTAAAACCACCCTACTGCATCACTCCCCTATTTTCTCAAAGCCTTTCTGGTACAGAACCCAGAATGAAATAAATCAAGCTGTGAGTCACTGAAGCATCTGGTAGCCTTGCTGTTTTAGGAGAGAATTTCAAAGTAGATGAATTTATCTTCTGCAGTACAAACACTGATAACTCTAAGATTTTCTGTCCTCACAGAACTCTGTCAGGAAGGTGCCTCTGGAATAAGTGCACCCAGTAAAATGATGCAGGGTTTTGGGGGGTTTGGAAAAAAAAACACTTTAAGGTGAGGAACTTGTGAGCACAGGAGAGCTGGACTTAATAGTTATTAAAAAGGTGCCAAGGGTGTTTCCTGCTACAGGTATTGGGGATGGTTAGAAGCACCAGAATCCACTCAAATGTACTAATCTGGCTTCTTTTAATGTGCCTCCAGGCAAGCAACCAAAACCCAACAGGTGATGATAAAAATGCAATTAAAAACACGTACAAAACGGATTTTAGAATTAAAAGCTATAAATATCACCTCTCCACAAAATCCTGAATACTGTATCAGAATGTTTGTTACCTTAATTACTAAGAAACTGTTAGCTTGTATAAAGCTAGTCAGCTTTACAACTGCTGGTATCTAGAAAAAGCAGAGACACCATCAGTTTCAAATGCTCTGTATTACATACCTGTTTCCATTGAGTACTGGGGTGATGAAGTTCCAATCTCTGTCACTCTGAATCCTGCCTACAGTGGACAGGAACTACTCCCCCACCATAAGAATTTTAGGGAAAGGAGTGCTGTGAAGGGATAACCCCATTTATAGATTACTGGAAAACTGCAGAGATGTATTTCAGAAGTCTGACATTCTTCCTCTGCCACAGTAAGTTCCAGTAAACCTCTCCAGTATGAAGGGTAAGGAGGATTAGGTCACCCATTCCTTCTTCAGGAAAGGTGGGATGGCCAAACATTATGACAGCTTACAGCAAGTCATTTAGCACTTTTTTTTTTTAAATCGGTACTTTGGGAGAGAAGTTGCTTAATGCAGATTACATTTCACTCCACCAGGATTCCTGAGGAGTCTCTAATACTCGTCAGATCAAAGTCAAAATATTATCTGCTTCTAAGCAAATCAGATTAATAGCTGCTTATTCACATAGTGTTAAGACAAACATTTGAAGTAAGAGGAGTTCTGCAAAAAGACTACTTGAAAAATCATGGCTCAGCTAACCCCTAAGCAGGCCAGAAATAGCTACACTAACAAAGCCTAGCTGGTGAGAGGTTTATTTTGTACATGTAAAGCACTAACTGATAAGACTTTTTTGAGTTAACATGACATAAATGTCTAAGCTGCTTCTCCAGTGACACAATTCTTAGAAGTCTTACAGTATTAAATATTCTCCTTAGACTCAGCACCTGGAATAATGACCACATTAAACTGTTTCTTGACTTGCTTCTTGAAATTTATTTTTAACCATCTTAGATAGAGAGAAAACTTGGAAGGAGAGCATAGAGCTTAACTCACTGACTGCTAATCTTGGGAGTGAAAGGGAACTTCAACCTAACAGCCCAAATTTGAGCTGATGTCACAACTTCAGGCCCAAGTAACTATTTTTGCAAATGCCTTGGAGAGGCAGCACTGCTTACCTTTAGGAGGATATTCAGAGGGCAGAGCTCCCCAGGTGAGCTGACAGAGCTTCAGTTTCCAGTACATGAGCTTAATTTTTTAATGGAATCCCAAAATGCTTGTTAGCACAGATGTGACTTCTCAGTTCCAGCCACCCACACTGAATACACAGCAACTGCCAAAGCTACAATACTTCTGATTTAGAAAAAAAAAATATTCTCTAGCTAAAAATAAATCACAAAACTGGTAATCTTTTTTGTTAGCAACCAATATGTTGTTCAAGCCATTGTCCACATCAATTTTCTTCTGTTGAAGAAGGGGTTTCCTTTTTAAAATATTTGCTCCATCTGACTACAAATACTCTTGTGATCTTGCCTTCTTGAAATATGTTTGTCTCACAAAATAAACCAGCATCTCCTCCAAGAAAAGCCAGGCTTTAGCACAGATACTTGCCCCAAAATTGCATGCTGTCTTTTTAACTTCAGAATCAAGGAAAATTCTAAATGTGGCCCCTTGTCAGGAGATCCTCAGAGCCTGACATTCAGCTGAGCCCTGGATGAGGGAGCTTCAGCTGTCTTGCTCCTTCCCAGCCCTTTGGGCTGACTCACTTTTGGGTTGGGGATGGTGAACACACACGTATGAAGTCAGAGCAACACACCCATTGCACTAAACTTAGCTCCTGGCTGCTGTGCCACTTCCCCCTGGCAAAACCCAGACACTTGTCACTGGGTCTGCTGCCCAGACAAGGGACTCCATTCACCAGCACCCTTTCCAACAGCTGTTGAATAGCCTTGGAAACACAACCCCCAGCTGTGGCAGAAGGAGAATTCCCAGCTCAGTGCTGACAGGTTTGCAGTTTCAGGCTGTGTCACTACATTTGCCTTCTCCAGCCTCCTAACAGAGGTGTCCGAGCCCACTATTAAGACAAGAATGTACCCACTGAAGTAACATTTTTGAAAAATCCTTTCTGGGTTATAGCAGAATTAATTTGAAGGAAAAAAGGTTATAGGAAGACTGAGCAAGTTCAATGCTCCTATTTTAAAAGTAATCAAAGCTACAAAAGAATCTCTGAATTGCTGATGTAGTAATAAAATCATCATACCATGAAGGATAAATGTAAGTGACCAGAGATTATGAATAAAAATATTTAGTAGGTTTGTGATTAATGTTATTCAGTACAGAGCTGGTATTTCTGGAAAGCATAGTAAAAGAAATATTTTTCTTTTTAAATTATTCTTTTTAAAATAATTGAAGAGGTGAGACTAGCCAACACATTAAACTTGAAGGAATTTTATGCAGCTAAGAATTCATGTATGTCTGCTACATACATATTTATGTATTATACAGAATTTATGTATGTCTGCTGCTGGCTGGAGTGGTGGCATTTACTGTATAAATGGCACTGAGAGAAGTTCTTTTCAGGAAGTACTTCTTGTTAACATTGAAAACTACAGGACATTGAAAGGAAGGCTGATAGGAAAAACAAATACTGCCTGTCAGATTTAGCATAACACTTTAAAATGTCAAAAGCAAGGCAGCTAGCTGACAACTGGGATTCTTCTGTCATGTAACAACAGCCATAGTACATAACTACAGCCCAGAATCCTGCCTTCACCAGTAGAAGTTGCCTTGGGAAAGGGTTATTATCATTCCAAAAGACTTTTCAAGCCTCCAACAGACTGCAGCTCAAGGTCTTTTTTCTGAGACAGAGCTGGCATTGCTGTAGTTATTCTTCCTAACAGGCTTCTTCCTACATCTTTCCAGTTGCTGCCTGAAGTGGCAAACTAAACTCATCATATACACAAGAGTATCTTGCTGCAGTGTCATCAGCAGCTCAACTGCACACTGCTGCATGAAGAACAGGCTCTTATTTGTTTTGAAAATGACATTTGCTACATCACTGATGTTTGTCAGTCTGTACAGTGGCAAATCACCAACCTGCTGGTTCTTCCCTTCCACTTGTGACTTTTCCAGTCCTTTTATCTTACTCTACCTCAGCCACTTCTGTTTCACTACATTCTTCTCAGGCTGTCTGATGTTGTTACTGTCTTTGGTCACCTTGAAACAGAACTCCTTGGAGTTTTTTCCAAGCTTGACCACACACCCCTCCAGATAACCAGATCAGGATTGTACACAGTATTACACAGGCTTTCTGGGCTGAGAGTGCACATCGATGGCTCATCTTCTGTTCCACCATCACCCCTGAGTCCCTCTCCTCAGGGCTGTCCTCAATTCTTTCTCCTCCCAACCTGTATTCATGCATGGGATTGCCTCAGCCCCGGTGCAATATAAATGGCTCCAGGGAGAAAAACAGTAGGAGATGGGAAACTTGAATGTGTCTGTATGCAAACAGAGCAGAAACATCCTGTAGATTGTTTTTTTTTTCTGGTGATTTGTTTGTAGAGCAGTAAAGAAAGGCAACATAAGTAAAACTGTGTGGAAATGAGTTACTTAATTCCCCAGAAACATCAGGCAGACCAAATCTTTTTACCAGGTTAAAGACTACCAAGTCAAAAACTAGAAGCTGCATGGAAAATGCTTAGATTAACCTTAAATTAGGCTGTAGACAAATAAGCATCATAAAGGAGGTAGCTGCAAGTCCAGATGTAGCTAACAATTTGTCAAAAGACAAAAGACTGCCAATTTACAAAGCTTTTCTCTAACACTGCAAACATTTCTTACTTGACTGGGGAAATAAAATTCTGTTTCACTGAATTGCTACCACAAAACATTCTATTCACCTGGAATAAAAGGATACAGACAACTTAAGTAATACTGTAAGATCAAGGCAGGCTTCTTAAGGCTGAATTATTCAGAGTAACTTAATAGCATTCTGAGATCAACCATGAAAAGGGAAAGGACTAATGCTGCCTCAGCACCCTCCAAATGCAGATGCTCCAAACCCAAAATACAGACGTGTACTTTTGGATTGCTTCAGCAATGAACTTCACCTGTGTGCTGCCCCCTCATTTTAACCAAATCTAGTTGTCTTTTGTTCTGGTTTTCATCACGTTGCTTAGAGGTTTTAAAACAGAAATGCAAAATGACAAGGCAAGTATCCACTCCCTTCTAAAACAGATTCAGCAGCTAGAAAAAGTTAAAATTACTCAGTGTTGTCACTTGCTTGCCACACAATTACTTGACTACTTTTTCCTGCTCAGGGAGTGAAACAACAATTCAGTGTTGACACAGTCAGGGAATAAGACCCACTTGCTGGTTATTTAAAGAGACTTCCTCCCACTTAACACTGGCATAGCTGTCTGGGACATCTCTCCTGCTGCCAGTATGTGTGGTGGTCTGACTGGGATGCTCAGGGGATTGGTCAGCATATTGTCAGCTGTTTTTAACTGGAAATTACTCCAGCCTCTATTACTCTGTCTGCCTCTGGGTGCCACCTCCCCCAGTGCTTAGTTTACTCCATTTACTATATATATTCTGCAGGAGGAAGAAGGAAAGAGGTGGAAATTCCCAGTGGGAGGTCTAACATTGCAGCTCACTCAGCAGTTTGTTTCCTCTCACTCTGTAAAGTACTGGTTGGTTTCTAAATTACATCCACCTACAGCATCAGTTTTTGTGGATTTTTCTGTAGACTGCAATGCACTTTTCTCTAGAGCTAAGGAGTACAGCACAGCATGAACTGGGAGGAAGCAGCAATATTACCTGGCCTCTTGTGGTAGTGATAAAGCTTTACACCAGCAGCAATGGTGGCAGAGCAGTAGAAATGCAGAGCAACAGCCACTCAAATGGATATAAGTTATCACTGATACATGATGTGCATAAGCAACACAAAACTGTGACTTTAAGTCATGCAAAGCAGAGGAATTAAAGCAGAAAAATTCATATAGGTCATAGATATACTTACAGACCCACAGGAGGAATGGTATCTGGGCTCTGCTACCATCAATCAAATAACAGAGAAATTATGAAGTGGAAGATGACTTAACCTAAACTATAAAATTAGATCTCTGGCAAAAGAACATGGCTGCAACTGGCTTTATGGCAAGCTTTGTGCTTGTGCTGTAGAGCTTGCTTTGAGGGAGGTATGGGAAACTGCTGCTTAATTTAGGAGTGTTGTTTTAAGACATAAATTTTGGACTGAGACTGAAAAAAAAGTCAAACTGTGACATCCAGAAGGGAACTTGCTTGCAGGATCCTCACATCTTCTGCTTTGAATGGCCCAGAAAGGTCCCTTAAGATATTTTTATTTCTAATTTGACAGTTTCCCCTCATTTCTCTTTCCTCCCGCTCCAGAGAAAAGCATTCCCAGTTGTTGCTGGCTTATATAGGTTGACAGGACAGCTGACTGCTTGGGTTACACAGGGCTATATTGTATCCCCTCAAGAACCAGCCAGACTAAATGCTTCCTTTGGGACCTGGGGTCACGGCTGGGCTGTAGGAGCACATCAAGTGCCGTCTTTAAGTCGGAATTTCCAAGTCAAATGCTCTGCTAAAAATCATCCTCTTTCTCTCACCTCTTACAGTACAAACCTACTCCAAATCAGGTATCTAAGTAACCAAAAGCATGTACTCAGTTCTGACTTAGTCAGGATACTGCCTTTTGTCCAGCTACTGGCAACTAAAGCAGCTTTGGCTTTTGGTACCTTGGGAAAGGATTTTTCAGTTACATTTTTACTATTTACAAAAATTACCTGTGTAAATCCTGTATTTAAATGTTTTTTAAAATAACTGTAGCTCCCCTCCATGCAGTAGAAAGCAGAACCCTTGAGGTAAACTACAAGAAATGCCTCAGTTCATGAGCTGCTATTTGGCAAGCAATGGAGCACCCAGAAGCAGACACTTCAGAATTAATGACACATTTCCTGCTTGTCTACATCATTGCCAGAAAGTCTTCCCACTGCTTTCAAGCTACTTAAAGCCAAAATAACTGTTGCTTGGGCTGCTTAGAAGTAACAACTTCCTGGACAGGTTGTAGAACTGAGCAGATGCCAAAACTGTCAAATACAGTGAGGGGAGTGAGGCAAGGAAAGATTTTTATATGGACTTACTGTTGCTTTGAAATCCAACTCTCTTACAATTTAAAATACACCAGACAAGCATATTATTTCATATTAATAATTCCTACATTGGTGAGTCCCTGAAAAACTACACCAAGAGCTCAAATTTAGAAACCTGGCACATTTAAGCTCCTCTACCAAGGATGCTGAAGCTCCTGCATGAAGATTCTAGGGCAAACATCCCTTGAGGTCATGCCTTCCTCAAGAAGAATAGATTTCTTGTGCACCCAAAAAAGAAAAACCCCTCAAGCGCCTACAAAGACCAAGTGAAGCACCCCTGAAGATGAAGAGCACACAAATCTATGACTGAAATAGAAACGTGAGAGCCTGGTGAGTCCAGCAGAAACCTGCATCAAGTTACAAAATAATCTTTTCCACTAAAAAGATCAGGGAATTAAACATGCAAGGCCACACCTCAGGTTCTGAAGCCAGAAAAGCTGAGTAATGGCAAACATCAAACTGTCATAGTCAGATATTTCAAGCAGAATAAGTCCACAGAAGGACTGAATAATCCAGGCTGGCATGTTCTCTTACGAGTAACCTCAAATGTGACTGTTCAGTTAAACTTCCACCTTGAGAACTGTGCCTAACTCCAAGGTGGCAGCTTACCAATGTAAGAACTTCATTCCTAATTCCTACAGAAACTAGACTAACATTTATTCACAGAACTGAGACTCTCGTGGCAGGAATACTGACCAAATAATCCATTTGTTTATCCAACTAGTTCAGCTTGAAGGCCAGCCAGCCTTTTCCTTCAGCTGTCAGTCTCACCAACTCCATGACAGCAGAGGAGCTGCTGTTTGTGGCCACTGGGTTATAATCAGCTTTTCACTTAAAGCATACACGTGTAGCACTGTAGAAAGCCATTAATGCAAAGAATTGAATGAGTAGTAAAGTAAAATACATGTTAGGAAACTCATCCCTAAACCAGTAAGAGCTGATCTTATTCTTATAAACCTAAAGTAGGAATCTCTTCTGAAGAGAGCCCTCTGACTCTTTAGGCATTTGAGTTAACTCATCTCTGAATTGCAAAGATTCTAAAAGGCCAAATTTCAGGGAGTCATTTCAGATACCAGGCTTGCTAAAGAAATATGAAGTGTATGTGTATATCCTATTAGACTGTGGGGGGCTTTAAGCAATCCTAAATGAGATTCATCAAAGCCCTCCCCCAGGCACCTGGACTGCCCATGTGGCTAAGTGAACCCAGCAGGCAGCTGCTGCCATGTGGGTGGTTGTTTCCCCTGCTCCCAGCTGCCTCCTTTACTGCCTCCCCCATCCTCACATCCATATCCATCTGATGTGCAGTCAGCTGGGTCAGGAAACCAGTGTCACTTGAGAGTTTTCCATTGGACTGGCTCACCACAGGGATAGATAAGAACTAGTACTGGTAAAGAAGGAGCATGGGGGTGGGGGTGACTCTTTTGACAAGTTTTTGACAAACAGGCTCTATTCTGTAAAAGTTTACTTCAAGATTAGGTTATTTCCTAGATCAATTTATAACCCTCTTCACCACAGGAAAAAAATAATTCAAGTATTTGGACCATAAATTCCTGGTGAATCTTGTAGATGGATTATTTCTAATGGCCTTTATACTACTGGTACTGCTACTGTTGGCCCCATTGCTGGGAAATTACATTAGACCCAATAGACACACACTCTGGCAGCAGGATTGAAACTATATTACTCATTCAATTAAAATGTATGGAATCTAATACTAACACTTCTAAAGAAAGGGCAGGTCTTCCTACATAATGACAGGTACATTATAATTACAGAGAAACTGACAGTCTTGGCTTTGTTCTTTGTACCTGAAGGTAGTTGCTATATTCTAAAACAAATAGACAAAATGCAGGTCACTCCTTTAAACTGGGCAGGAAAACTATTCAGGTCTGGGTGTGGAGGTCTCAAACCAGCTTTATTGGGCACTTAAAAAAAAAAAAAAAAAAAAAAAAAAAAAAAAAAAAAGGAAAAATCATCATCTGAAAAAATAAGCACAACCTGGGTGGGGAAAAGAGGAAGGAGAACTGGTAAAGCCTAGAAGAACACTACAGTCTATTCAAGCATTATTTATGTTTAGAGGGACATGGCATTGAGATAGGCTCAGACAACCAAAGAGGTTAGCACTGTCTTGGCAGCTTGAATGGAGATACACAGCCCTATCAACCATCATTTACAGACTTCTGAGAAGAAACACTTCAAGTAACTCCTTACTCTAAACTGAGCTTTCTGCAGCTGTTGAGATTCATCTCCTGGTTTTGTCTGGAGGTTTGGGGTGGGGATCACTGTGGAGAACACAGACTCTAGCAGACACAAATGCTAATTGTGCAGCTGTCCTGGGGGGGTACACTGCTGAAAGGACTCAGCATTTCTCCTCAGAGACCAAGCCTGAGATGTGCAGTCATCTTTTTTCAGATTTAAATTTGTCTGAGTGCTGACATAGACTGGTGATGGTGAACACGTGCCATCCAGCCATGTGCCTGATCTTTCACACAAGAGGCAGTCAGGAAACAGCAGCCTGAGTATCTCATCCAAAACAGGGAGGTTTTCCTGAACCTACGTAATAATTCTCCAGACTTGTGACAAGACACAACATCTTTTCAAGGAAGATATGAATGCTAGCAAGGTTTGTTTCCAAATCCTCTCACTGGTGACCATCAGTGTCACCATGTGTGCTCAGATGTGTAATACTAAGTAGTAAGATCCACAGTTTCAGCTGGAACACTTTGATTTAAGGAGGAAAAAGAATGATTGCAGGCTTCAGCTGAGGCCGTACCTGATTTGGTGACTGCAGTCACTAGTGCTAAGCACAGTAAATGCTTATTCTCACAGGCATTAAATTCACAGCCTACAGAACATTCTCAGCCAGGGCATGCTAATATTGACCTGATAGTACATAGTATATTTTTGTAGCACTTGATTATGGAGTGCCTCACTGTTTTGATATTTTATTCTCTTGACAGTGGTACAGAGCAGCGTATAATCTGCACTCTGCAGAGGAAGGTCTAAAGCAAAAGAACAAAGTTATTTGCTAAACATCTGACTGGAAGCTATGGCAGAGCAGGACTCAAGTGGTATTTATCAGCTGTGCTTTCTAAAGGGCAGCATTTAGAGTTTTTCTTACCAAATCCTCACAGTGTAGCTTGGAAGCCTTCTTCTACTAAAGCCTTCTTCTCTATTAACAAGATGGTGCTTCTATAATAGCTTTTATGATTTAAAAAATTACAAGCCTACCTCTCTGTAGGCTTAGGGGATGGAGCACATGAGGTAACAGTGTGATGAAGGGTTTTCATCTTTCTGTGAGAGGAAAGAATGGATGGGTAGATCTAACAAAGCCAGATGCCAAGGTCTGAAAGGCTCATAACAATCTGGCAAAAAGGACAGCTATGGCATATCAGAAGTCATGCAATTGCTTTTATATGCAAGCCAGGAAGTCTGTCTTGGTTGTATTCAAACGGAGTTTCATATCTCCTTCCTAGTAGCCTGCTTTAGGAGTGATGAGTGTGTTTTTTCAATGTGGCCTTTTACTGACTTGTACTAAAGGGAATGATCAAAGGGTTTTTATAAAACACAAATGCATCCCAATTCAGTGTAACTACCTCACAGCTGAGCAGTCAGTGATGCCCACCACAGCAGTGTCAGCTGATCTTATTTTCTTGTAATGACATACTTAAACCCTAAACACCAGGTTTTAGGGCCTCTTTGCAGACCCTGTGTCTCAGCCAGAGGCCCAACTGCATGGATGTTTACTGCTAGTCACTCTTTTCCTTGGATTGCTCTACTGGTAAACAACCAAAGGCAGTGTACTCCAGTTCTCTATTTTTAATTTGAATAGATTCAGTCTATTGATGGATGTTTGATAGATAACATTCAGCAAAGCACAGTGCTCTGAGCTTCCATTTCAAGGCAAGTCAGGCAATTAACACAGGCACTCATCTTGCAGAGCTACTGCCACGCCTCAAGTGTTTAGAAACACAGTCTAGAACCACAATAAACAGCCTGCAGGATGAGGCAAGAGTGTGTGGCTGAACACTTAGCCTGCAGACAGCTTTTTCCAGGTTTGTTTATGCAACAGTTAAATCTAAACATCTCCACAAAGCCAGGCAGATGATGCCATTTTACAGATGAGAAGTGCACAGAAGAAATGAGACTTAATTTGACTTGACTCAGACTACTGAGCAGAAGTATCAGATTTAATGTCTTTTCATGCATGGAAGGCTATTTGCATACTCCCACATAAACAAGCTGCAAAAGCTCTCTTTACCAGCAGATGAAGTTATCTAGGATAAAGCCCAACAGAAACAAAACAACTTCCAACAACTGGAAGAAGTCCATCTGCCAAAGGCATGAGCAAAATAAACATAAGAAACATCAATAAACAAGCCTAAACTTGACAGCTAACATCTTTCTCACCTGCTTTCATCACCCAATGGTTACTTAAAACACTTCAGTGTAACACCATAAGATTAGAAAAAGCCCTCTAATTTTCATTACTAGCAGAAAAACCTTTTAGAAATAGAGAAATGAACTCAAAGCATTGCAGCACCCTCTCGTGGCAAGCTGGAAAATTATGTTCTCCATAAGCAATGGGCTCAACCCCCAGCTCCCCTCACCTTCCCAAGTGCCCTTGTACAGCAGGTATGGAGCTCTGGGAATGGAAGGACAGGCAAACAAGGATACAGATGAAGGCCAAGGATCTGGTACAACAACTAATAGAGATGAGGCACAAACTGTAGGCACCCCCAAGCAATGTCCACAAGGACATATTGGACCACCAGAGCACAGTGGTTATTGGAAGATGAAACAACATGTGCTCATAGTGGGTGACTCTTTTAAAGGGCTCTGAGGCACCCATCTGCTGATCAGGTAAAGAACCATGAGAAGTTTGCTGCCTTCCAGGAGCAAAAATCCATGTCAGTGAAAGGCTGCCACAACTTGGGAAGCATCCTGACTGCTACCTGTTGTTGCTTTTCCATGAAGGCATAAATGACACAGAAAATACAAAGCAGGGCAAAATCAAGGCAGGCTGTAGAGCATTGGGTGTGCAAGTTGAAAACTTTGGGGCTTATGTTATCTTCTTTACTTTGCCAGTTAGAGGAAAAGGGGGTGTGAGATATAAACAAATAACATGTATCAACTTCTGGCTATGCAGTTGGTGCTACCAGTAAGGATTTGGCTTTTGTGACAATGGGACCTTCTATGATGACCATAAGGGAGGGGGTAGAACAAACTTGTCAAAGCTCATGTCTTACTTGATGCCAGTCCAGCCAGGATGAAAGTAGGTTTGAAAAAAAAAAACTGAGTGATACCAACACAAAGTGATCAAAGAAAGAACTTTCAGAGCACCTGTTCAAGGTCTTGCCTATACCAATGCCTTTATGTTTGGACAAGGTGCCATTCTAAGAGGAATTTCACCAAGACTCAACACTATATAAAGAGCACATATAGGACGTTCAGCAAGTTAAAGTTCAAGTTTGAAGAACTTGCTATTTTAAATTTAGTACCTTAAATATGAGCCTGAGAGCTGCCAACTACTAGACTGGATTTTTTCATAGATGACAAGATGAAAAAAAAAATTTGTAGGAGAAAAGGAAACAAATCATTTCTCAGACACAAAGCACTCCTTCACTTGTACTGATGTGAAGCTTTACAATTTATAAGAAAAAAAAAAAAGCATTAAACACAAGCAGTAATTCCATGCTTATGCAATCTAGCTCAGACCTATTAAACTTGAGTTCTGCTGCACCCAGTGATTTAATGGAGGAAGAAAGCTATGCTACTAAATATTTCAAGACATCTTCAAGGTTATTCAGATCTCCAAGAGTCCATTTCCCTCTTCCTAGATGATGTAACATGTATCTTTTTTTTTAAATTTGCATAAACAGACTTCTTTTATTGCTAAACAGTCAGCATATTTTCATTAACTGGCAAGTTCTGACATACTAGATCACTGGACCAGAAATAACTCTGAAATTATTTCTTTTTAAATTTTTTCAATGCTAAGCTGAATATTTTTTTTATTTTTCTGCTATCAAGTAAATTACAGAGATTCTAGCATAGCTGTATTTTGTCTCTGCTTCTGCTCTTGGCTTTTCTAAGCAGCAACACAAAATTTATATTCTCATCAGTTGCACAGCCTCCCACAAGTTTCTGAATAGCAGCAGTAAAACTGAACAGTCTTGTTAACCCCAGGACACAGCTGGTTAGCAAAGTGAACCCTAAGCAGCAAAGGCTTTGAAAGAATCTTGGTAAACTGAGCTGACCCTGTAAGCTAAAAGGCCTGGTTATATTAATTTCCAGAGCAGTTTGGTTTGCAGGGTTACCTTCACAATTCTGGGGCTAAAAAGTGATAATGTCCTAATGTTTTCAGGTTTTGTCAAGAAAACAAGTTCATGGTCTATAAACACCTTTTGGACCCCTCGTGTTTAGTGTAAAGGTAGGCATTAATAATAATCCACTTGGATTATATTTTAAAAAGCTTTTAATGAGCAAGTTTCTTCACTTTGCCATTTCTGTATGTTCTGATGTGTCTACTGTACAGTATTCTACAGTCTAAATTTTTCAAAATTTATGGGTCTAATTGACACCGAATCTGAAAAACTGGAACATTTCATGACCTATGCCACATACTACCACCAAAACAGCCAGTATTAGTATCATTTCACCCAGAAGCAAGCTTGACACCTGCTTCAAAATTAGCCACGGTGCTGAGCACACTTGACTTGCAACAAAAGTGACTTAGGATCTTATGCCAACCCACTGTAAATCCCACCTGTGAACTCCAAGGAGTGTGTATGTGTATTCACTATTCCATTGTACTTTATTCCACCCCTGGGAAGAAGAGAACAGAAGGAGGATATTTTGTTAATGGTTTTTTGCTTTCCAAAACCAACAGTCCTGTAAATTAACATTTGGTTGTGCTCCAGGAGCTTAGAACTCATGTTTTTGTGCCTGATCTCAGTTGTCAGCTATATGGGGAAACCCCCAACCCCATTTCTGCTGGCCCATTACAGGGACCTCAGTCAGTAATCCATTTACACCTGACCATAGATCAGTTCAGGAGGCCCAACAGTCTCATTCAACATGCATCATTATACCCAAGATTGTACTTTAAAAGCATTATCTCTGGAGCTGAACATTTGAAACAGAATCTCCAGTGTACTTAAATTCACTATTAGAGAGAAGCTGCATGATTCTCTTTTACTTTTTCCTCATTTTCCATTTTGTTCATTCCTGTTCTTTCCTCTGCAGCATTGTCTTTAGCTTACATATCCCAGATGAGATGCTGACAAACAGGAGCAATAGAGACACACTTGATGCTTTGTTTGGGGAATTATTATAGGAAAAAGGAAGGAGAAATAGACTGGGAGCTGCATAAGATCAGAAATCCGGAATGTTCTCATCCTCCTGACCTCTAGTTTGATCCCTAATTTGACCCAAACAGCAGCAGGAGATGGTTCCTATGCCTTTGACATATATAGCTTAGAACAAGAAGCTGCTGCTTGAGTTTCACTTTAGTATTAAATAACAACAAAAACAAACAGATCAAAATCCAAACCAATAACATTATCAAATTAAAAGGATGAGTGGATGCAGAATTGCCCAGTAGAAAATGAGGTTTCCTCCATAGAAGAGTTTTTCTTAAATAGTTGTAGTACCAACTCTCAAACCACTATTGTCATAGAATACTTTAAAATGAATGTAAGTGAAGCTCTAAGTTTCTTAACACATGTAATTATTTTTAATGGGAGAATCACAGTAAGATTAAAATCCTAAGGACAATGTTTGGGTGGGAGTGACATGAGGAGAGGAAAGGAAATTCTTGAAAAAGCTCAGCATTAAAAGAAATACATTTAAATGGCCTTTAGAGAGCACTAGAAGATTGAAATTAAACTGATTCAATTCTTAGCAAGAGATTTCTGTGCATCTTTGTCTCCTCTTCAAAACAGGTGTGTTATTTTTTGACTTTTAAATTCCTGTGCTGATGTAGCTGGTGCTAACAGTCACCTATTAAAATGTTCCTTTATACACAGCTGCAGATAAGCAATCATACTGAGAGATGCACATATCTTCATAGACAGACCACAAAGCACATGAAACTTCCTAAGCAGATATGGGTAATGTAACAAAGCTTTGTTGTTGTGGTTTTTCAGTGTTACCAACAGGAAGCCTCAATGGTTTTGTAAGAGTCACTTATTCTAGAGAGAATACTCTCTATGGATAATAACAAGATCAGCCTTTAAAATCAAGTCTTTCCTAACCACAAAACCAGAGAAATGTCAGGGATGATGCACTAACTAACTGAACCATTAGTTCAGACCCAGCAAGTCAACTGTGTTGCCCTGCTCAGCACAACCTGTTTGTGTTCAGAGGGAGAGAGACTGCTGGTGGTCCAGACAACTACAAAAATTACTTCTTTACCAGTTAATACTCTAAGTTAAGGAACCTGTATTCCTCCTTTCACCTGCAAAGCCAGTCAGGGGATCATCTGCACTACTGCTGCCCAGCTTTGGGTGATCCAGAACTGCATGCTGTTGAAGGAACTATTGCCCACTCAGCAAGCAGTAACTCAGGCTGTCAGGTTCAGCAACAGCTGTAGGTGAGGCTTTGGTCTGAGGGCATCCATCCTTGGCCTTCTGAAATACAACCAGGTGAAAATGAACTTGGCAAGGCACTGAACAAAACCCATCTCCCATTTAATAACTTTCACGTGCATCTGTACTGCACTATACTTATAGGTAAGTATAAACTGCTGATTCTTGTTTTGTGTAAGGTGGATTTTAGCCCTGTTTCTTATGAATGTTGCTCTAGGCAACTGTCAGTGGTATTTACAAGACAGCCCAAGGGGTTGGACTTGATGATCTCTGAGGCCCCTTCCAACCCAGCCAATTCTATGATAATGAGTATACTGGAAACTAAATTCTGACAACTAAGAGAAACGTGCTAGAACAAATCACACACTCATTTAGCTTTATTTATAAAACAAAGATTTATGATTTTACTTCAGCAAGGACTGACCTGCTTTGAGAACAAATAAACATGACACACTGAAGTCAGTGGGTCACAGAACAGGTCACTTCTCCCAAACAGGAGTGAAAACATGATTTCAAGCCTACTGTCCCAGAATCTGTAATTAGTACCAGCCATAAAGTACTCCCAAAGCCAGCCCTGCTTACAGCATCTCTAGGAAATAGTCCAGCTACCTTCCAGCTCTAATTATCTAAGCTGCCTTTATGTGAGCTGTCCATCCTGCTAAATTAAAAAAGATGATTTAAGCCACTTCTGACAATTTCCTTTTGTGTCCAAAAGCTTACACATCCACTTTCCACTGATTTGTTCACTTGGTCATGTTCCTATTTTTAAAAAAGATCCACCTTTTTTTTTTTTTCTGCAAAACACTGCACTTGCAAGCAATAGCAAGTTGTGAAATATTGCTAGAACAACCTGTACCACACCATCTGCTGCATGTGGAAAACTGAGAAATCAGAGATCTCTCTGGGATTGGAAATTTGATTTTTAAGTTCATTCTGACTAACATCTTTTTGAAGTAACTTCATCTCAGTCTTACCTTCTTTAGTTTCTGTTCCCCTACATCAAAAGTACGTAAGAAAAATGTATGTGTCAGGAATTATAACAGATCAGGAGTCCATAATATACAGTCCCTTCCATTGAGTTAGTAGAGTTGTCTCATTTGTGATATACACAAAAAATACCAACTTAAGACAGAGGTAGAAAAGTGAGTACTGAATGCAGCTGAATCTCCAGGAGTAATTTTAGATATCACAGGGAATGATGCAATACAGAACACACCTATAATTTCATGTTCTGCAGAAGTTTCTATAGACTGAACTGTCTATAGACTATAGCTGAACTATCTGTTATTCCCCAAATAATAAGTTATTTATATATTATGGTCCCATATGATTTCTGATTTACAGTGCAAAACGTCAGGCACTGAACACAGTGATTATATTCCATTTACTTGGAGGAAAGTCTGCAGGCAAGTAACTCTGGCCCAAGCTTCCTGCATTTCACTGGGATGAAAGAAAAAACAAAAGTTCTAGACTGCCCACAAAGTGCAGTTGTTAAACTGACCCTATTTCCTCTCTTTCTTTACATTTTCTGTATCCAGTCTTTCAGTTTCACTGAATTTCAAAGGGATGGTGTTATTTTATAATAATATGTTTTATAATAATAATATAAGAATATTTCATCATACTACATATTATTATCTTCCTATTTTAGCATGCTTTTACCATGTGACATAGCACTCTAACTGCTTTAAGGAAGCTTTAATAATAATTTATTTTTAAAGGTATAGGCTTATCTTGCCTGACCTTGGTGCACACAGCAAGAGGTTGCTAAATTCCTCCTCTAGAAAACAAAACAGGGAACAAATGTCCAGTTCCTATTGGATCAAAAGCTCAAGTTTGGCAGAGCCTTCTGCTACCCCAAGGCAACTGCAGCAGTATTGCAAACAGGTATAGCAAAGGCTTTCCATCCCAGCATTTAAATAATCTCATTTTCCTGCAGTTTGTTTTCTACAACACTCAGCAAGTCTCTTCAGAGATGAAAAGCATGCTAACACTGTTCCAAAGAATATCTTGGTAGAGTAGGCAGTTATCACTGCTCTTCAAAAAGAAAATTAGAGCATGTCCCTGTTCAAAGGTCATAGGAGTAGAGCCCATGCTGCTGGTTGTCATCAGTTGTACCCCTTCCCTCAAACAAACTCCTGGAAGGGCAGGGAGATAGGCTGCTTCCTGTTCTCTCCCCTTCTCTGAAAAGGAAAGCAAGCTTATCCTGTAATGGCACCAAGTACTACTTATCTTTGCTGCTTACACTGACCTGTAAGAATTTGGTCATAACTTGTGTTGGCTACAGCTTCTCCCTCTTGAGTTGCTGTCCTTGTGGTATTGACAGAGTGTACATGGGAACAGGAGTGTGGGGAACAATCCTTCTGTTTGCACTCTTCCTTTCTACTCCATTTCTAGAAATGTTGATACCTAGCACATCAGCATGCTTGCTCTTATAAGTCACAGATTACATGCCAGGAATGCTGGCAAGGGGACACTTTGAAGGGTTAATTGCAAAAAGCTGCAAAATCCATTATTCTCTTTTGCATTTTGGAGAGCTCTGCTCCACAGCTAACAAATCACATCAGTGTATCAGCTTGCTTAGGACTTCCCTGCTCAACTATAGAGCAGTGCTTGCTGAATTCAGTAACAGAGTGACCCACAACCCCCAGGAGTCTAGGTGTCTTCCCATGATACAGCAGCAGGGTACCACAATATGGATCTCCCTGTTCTTTCCATCAAGCAGACAACACCTTCAAAAATCAGTAGGGCTGAGGGAGGAGCTAGAAGGTGTTTGTTCAGGATGCTGAACTAAATTACTACTAAAGCATGCAGCAATAAATGCAGAGATGCACTTAAGCCATCTCAGCTGTGTTATTCTGAAGTAACTACACATGGTGTACCCTACTTCACACAAACACCCTTTCTGTCCTTGCCTTGTGAGAGCAAGAACCAAATAGTCAACTTGGTAACAAAACAGGGAAACAGTTTGTCTTGAGCTTGCTCTGACACTGGTGTGACTCCATATCATCACTAAGTCACACTTGGTCTACACACAGCAATTCTCCTCTGCTGCTAAAGCCCAAGACTCCAGTGTATTGAACAGGACTGCATAACTTCCAAGATCTACTTCTAACACTTTGAATTTGCAGCATCAGTCTATTTTATAATAATTTTTTTGCCAACAGTGGGTCAGGAGTTCCAGCTAGCAGAGAGTTCTGTTTTGGTTTTAAAGTTGGTACTGCTCCCTGAACTCAAAAGCTGTGATAACACTGAGATTCCAAAGATCAGATTTAGTGCTGCACTCTTGTTTTGATAGCTCCTTACGTGTTAGCAGTAACAGCAGATGATATTTACATTTAGACTGATGGTTGAATGTTCCTTAATCTTTTTGCCTATGCTCATTCTATTAAGCAAAAGAAAATATGTATTGTCAGAAGCAGCCTTGCTCTGTAAATATTGGCATCTCTCTCCACCTCATGCCAAACAATCCAAGCTCTCCATAGCAGATTCTGGTTTTCAGGAGTCAGAGATGCATCCACACACCTATTCTCAACACACCTGTCAGGGCAGACAGATTTTCAGCTTCCCAAACCTGTGCATTATGTTAAGGTGCTGCCTTTCAGATTGTACTTTCAGAAAGTAATCAATGCATCAAACATTTCCTGTATCGGTTACAGCAGTAGGAACAGGAGCAAACAGGCAAAAACTTCAGCTGGGACTCAGATGGCAGCTCTAATACCCCGGTTAAAATAAAACTGCTTGCTCTGTCGAGAGCAATGTAGCAACAACTTATAGATCTAGACGGGCAAACTATAAGCACCTCGGTAAACAGCAAGACAAAGCACAGGGACCGTTTACCTTTACAAACACAACCAGATGTAGAACCAGCTGCAGTGACAGCTACCGAGCACTGAGAGTTGGGATCCCCGGTGGTGCCTCCTCCCTCCAGCCGTGGAAGGGGGGGGGAGAAGCCGCCGTCCAGCGCCCCGCAGGAAGTTTTCACGGCCCCGAGGTGGCTGCCAGCCTTAGGGCCGAGGCCGACATCCCCCGTGGGAGCAGCACCGGGGGTTGTCCCGCTCCTATAGGCCCCTCTCCTCACCCCGGCACCTCCAGCAAGCACCTCTCCCCTTCCTCAGTTACACCACCACCAACACAAGAGGAAGGGAAGGACGATCTTGTCCCTTGTCCTGATCCCCCGGGCCCCCGACCCTCGGGCGACCGCACCCCCCTACCCCCCC